>PVKV010002222.1:0-175851 GCA_004027835.1 Alouatta palliata | reverse complement strand
TCTATTTTTTTTTTTTTTTTTTTGAGACAGAGTTTCGCTCCTGTTGCCCAGGCTGGAGCGCAACACAATGATCTCGGCTCACCGCAACCTCCGCCTCCTGGGTTCAATAAATTCTCCTGCCTCAGCTTCCCGAGTAGCTGGGACTACAGGCATGTGCCACCATGCCCAGCTAATTATTATAATTTTACTAGAGATGGGGTTTCACCATGTTGACCACGATGGTCTCGATCTCTTGACCTCGTGATCTGCCCGCCTCGGCCTCCCAAAGTGCTGGAATTACAGGCGATCCACATCTATTTTTAAGCTTAACTCTGGCACAAGACGCAATAGTGAAAAGACATCTGTTTTCTCTTTTCTCATGTGCCCGTGGTGGAGGTGCTGATGAAAAGCAGTTCAGGGTGGACTCGCCACTCAAGTGAGCCCACCTTTAGGTGACCACTCAGCCCAGGGCAGTCCTTATGCACGTGTTCTGCCAACTGTTCTAGGACAAGTTTCTCTGTTCTTGATAAAAAGGGAACCAATGAAAATGACAGACCCGCCCTCTGTCCACAAACCAGGGAAACTGTCTTGAACTCACAGTCCTCCAACCTGGCTCTGACCCAGACCTCAAAGCCCACCTGAGGCATGTATGAAGAGCCACCAGGAAGGGAAAGAGTCCCATCACCAAGTCCCAAAGCACCTTGGTGTCCCTCAGGCCAGACCCCCCATGATGTGCACGCCAGACACTGCCACACTGATGGAGCATGAAGAATAATGAAAAGGTAGGATTTACTCTCAGAATTTACATGATAGATTCACACATTTTAGGTTAGGGTAGGAAGGCTTTATCTTTGGAGCGATTTTCCATTCTAGCTTTAGCCATCAAGCAGGAGAAATCCAGTTAGAGGAACATGATCTGGTTTCATGAGGAAGCCATGGATAAAACTCAGGGCCTCTGCCGTGGTTCCAGGAGAACAAGCTATTTGTGCCCTAAGGACCGGTAGCAAGAAGGAACCTCAAAGGGATGCTGACGTGTATCCCATCCAGATCTTCCAGAGTTACCATGAGCAACTGCTCTGTAAAATCACTTCTGTCTGAACTCCTCAAGCAGACTTGCTGTTAGATGATTTGGGACTGCTATTTTCCCCTCACATTTTCAGTAGCATTCAACACCTTTAGGAGAAAACCATTAGACTGAATGAGGGGCCATGATGGTCTAGAAGTAAAACGCTGGCTATGTGTACTTGGACTCTTTCCCCCAAAATCAGGTTTTTTTTTTTTTTTTTTGGTAAATAGATCATAAAATATTTAGAGAGGCATTTGTGTAAGATTATTTTTTCTCTTCTTACAAAAGTTTCCACAAGAATATTACTAACTTAACATTTCTCCCTAAAGGTTGTTCCTGGGTCTAAGTGAAAAGAACTCATTGCTTGGGAAGCCCATGGGGCTAGACTGTGCCTTAGTTACTCCCGCAGAATGGGAGGTCAGTGTAGATAAATGAAGTCCAGAAGAGTGTTACCAAATGCCCCTCTGCCTGTAGGGAAATCAGTTCCGAAATATGAAAACTTTTCTATGGAGGCAGGTGCCAGCCAAGGCTAAATTCTCTGGCATGCCTTGGCATTTTCTGCCAGAGCACCGGGTATGCTTGAGGGTAGAAAACTTACCCCCCACATGCTAGGGTATGTTTCCATCTGGCCTCTTGACCCCATGACTCTACATTCTATAGCTTTAAAATTGTTTTTGGCCTGTATGGTTTTTCTTTTTGGCAGTCGGTCTTCAACACCAGCTTATGTGAGCCTTTCATGGCCTTTGCGTTTATCCATGGTTTCACACACAACTTATTCCCATTGATTCTATTCAGAAAACACTCAGACGCGTGAGCCAGGCGAAAGCCACACCAAGCATGTCACTGCTGGGACGACATGTAACACTGAACATTTTACATGAGCAACACTTGAGGACAGCCTCTGCCATCACACATGTGGATACCTTCGCACAAACATCATTCTTAACTGAGAAAAAGAAATCTGCTGTGATTGGCTTTTGTGCACATTTTATGATTCTTATCACAGTGTAAAGAAGCCTCACTTTGTACCATCAGCCCCTAACAGTCAATTTCCCCCAACTAGATTCCACATCCCAAGCCCAGACGGAGCAAGGAAATGTGGCGTGCAGCAGGGGTTCTAGAGGTTAATTACTGAATAAATACGTGACACACGGATCTATCCACATTCAAAAGGGATCTTCACCCAACCCCTTCTTTGAAGAATTATTTGAACAAAGAGCAAAGGCAGCCAAAGCCCACAGCATCTTTGGCTGGTTCTTGGTGGGGACTTCAGTCCAGGTGTTTCTGGCTGTCCACAGGTCGGTCACCTGGAGACTGTCCAGCTGCCTTTTCAGTGCCAAGGAGCAGGGCGGAATACAGATGATGCTGCTGAAATGGCAGTTTAATGAAATGAAAGCATCATACCAAGAACTCTCCAATTACTAGGTTCAGATAACTCAGCAGTCTTAACTCAGCCCAAGGCATGAGCACTGTGAAGCCCATCCATCAGAAAAGCAATGTGATAGCCAAGTTGAGTTGATTCCTTCCATAGATAAGCAACTGAGGACCTCATTTGTTCAAAGTTTGGAAGCAAAGGCTGGAGGGCGATGAACACCCTACACTCAGGACACCACTTTCCCTGGTGTCACACTGGGACCCTCTCATGATGGAGAGGGAGATTTGGCTCCACAGGGATGGACACCTTACCACGTGTGGGTCTGCCCTGGATTCTCGGCTCAAGAACTTAGTGAAAGGACCCAGAGGAGTTCAGGCAGGGGGTCAGGATTTCATGTAATTGGGCAAAAATCCTGCAGCTGATTCCATTTTATCTTTCTGGTGTGGAGTTTCTCTTTGATATGCACCCTTAAGGGTAATAAGGCATTCCTCCTTCCCTCATTCTTTGGAGGCAGGCAGAGATGAAAGTTACCTTCCTGTCTAACCTGACAGGATTGGTGAATCCACCCACTGAGCCACGCTTGGCGTCACTGAGATGCCCCTAGAGCTGGGGGCTATGATTTCCATGCTGGGTCTCGAAAGGATATGCTTCCCCTTCAGCCTGAGGTGTCCCCCCACTACTCCACTATCAGCTGATTTCTATATGTCCTTTAGAGCTGGGGGCCACCCTCATCTTCTTCAGACTGAGGTCTGGTGCCCCACTAGGACCTGGGTCACACAACACGCCCGCTGTGCTGCCTCCACCTCACGCTCACACAGACTCAAGCTGTCTGTTTGCCCAGGGGTCCCCTCCCTCGACTGTACCTGAGGTGGGGAGAGTAACTTATTTCTGAATACCTAGTACTTAAAATGCAGTCATGCTGCATAAATAATTACTGGGTAAATGGGCCTGTGGGTGACCATTTGTATCTCTGTCTAGGTGCATTCCAGTATGTCAGACCATGACGACAGGTTTGTGTCGAATGAAAGTAGATCAGCAGCCAGTGACTCATTCCCATGCAAACAAGTAGTGCATGCACATGTTCAATAGAGAGAATCCATACTGATGCGGGCTCACACTCACAGACTCCAGCTGTGAGAATCTGAAAATGAAAACAAAACAGCTGTGTACCTTAACATGAATGTGTGACACCTGGTGACCACTCAGAATGGCAGTCCAGGCAGGTGAGTGAACGTGCGCTTATCCTCTGAAGACTTGCTAAGGCTTCTGTGCCTTGGCAGCTGGAAGGACACACGCTAGGCTGCAAGCCAGGGTGGGGACAGCCACCCAAGGAGGCTTCCAGTGTGGTCTATCCTTCCATGGGGGACTCACTGTCATGGCCAAAGGGTTACTGACCTCACATTCCAGACATGGATGGGGCCCAGGCCAGGGTGGATGGAAAAGAGAAAGGGGAGGGCAGGAGAGGAGGACGTTACTGTGGACAGATGAATCGATCTGCCTAGGTCAAAATCAGTACCTTTAGGCAAAGGTCACAAAACACACAGCATGTGTTGACTGTCCCGTGGCCACAGCAGCCCCCGTGGGCCAACACTCACCTGTTGTCCCCCGGGCGTGGCTGAAGTCGCCCTTCACCACGTGGCAGGTCTTGCCGTCCCCGCTGCAGACCCCGCATCGGTCCTCTTTGGCCGCAGACCCAATGATGCCATCACAGCCGATTTTCTAAAGAACCAGAGGGGCCTCCTTATTCTGTGGTTAAGACTCAAAGGAGTTTCAAAGAGGCTGCCCCATGAGGCTAACCTTTCCACGAGACCCAGCAGGCATGGGGCCTGGGGCCCTGATCCATTGAAAGGCCCAAGAAAATATTTTAATTCAGGAGAGAAAAAAGAAACGCACAGAATCCAACCTGGGTATTTGTCTTTGTACCCACATAACTGTCAAGTGTATTTTTTGGAATTTATTCTGCAGGAGGGAGACCCATGAAGGCACAAGCGTCCATCGAAGTCACACTGAGGCCTGACGCCCTGACTGCTTGGGGACAGAGACCGCGGGGAGGGAGTGAAGCCTGGACCCTCACACCAGCTAGTGCAGCCACAGTTTCACATCATGGGGGTTCCCCTCCAGGCTGCGGAGGTGACCTGCAACTTGGCTGAAACAACCAGTAGTCTCAGAATATACAACAGAAACCACAGACTTTTCTACCAAGGTAGGGATGCCCACAGCTCACTCAGGCAGGGCTGGGCACGGGATCCTCTTTTCTCAGGTAGAGAGACCGAGTCTACAGAGTCCCATCGCTCAAACCTTTTTAACAAGGCATGTCTGAGAGCAGAGGAGAGGCTGCCTCTACCCCAGGTGGACCTGAAAAGCATAGTCCATTTCATAAAAAGTAGAAAAAGGTTTTGGACTCTTGTTTAAAAAAAAAAAAAAAAAAAAAACTGAGAATTTTATATTCTGTACAACAACCTAAGTTTACATTACGGTAAACACTGGGTATTTATTTACTAGCTAGATTGCTTAAATGTCCCTCCACATTTTCCCCCTGTAAAGCTAATGCTTCTAGAACAAGGACTGGGTTTTTCCTACTGCCCTCCATGCCAAATTACATATTGGTGCTTCAGACTCCAAAGGAATCTACAGCCAGAAATCAAGATCTAAGATAATCCAAGCCGAGGTGATTTAGCCCTTTCCCATGATGCCTGGACAAGGAGCAGCAGCACCATGCCTCCCCCTCACAGGTGCTCCCACTTGCAGGCAGGGCTTGGAGCTGGTACAGCACCTGGGGTGCCGGGGTGCCAGGCTGCCTGCATGCGGACCCCCGGAGGCAAGTGCCTGGCCCCACAACTCCCCAAAGACATCAGCATCCTCTGCTCCATTACGGCAGCGGTTCTTCAACTTACGTGTGCATCAGACTCACGGGGAGGGCTGTTAAAACACAAATGGCTGTGTCCCAGCCCTAGAGCTTCTGACTCAGCAGGTCTGGGTGCACCTGAGAATGTGCATTTCTAATCAGCTCCCAGGAGAGGCTGAGGCTGCTGGCCGGGGGCCATGCTATGAGACCCGCTGCACCATGGCATGCTACTAAAAGGGACAGGCCAATGCGCTTCATATTCAGTAGTCCTCAAGTCTCATCCTTAAAGCTATTTCTTTAAATAAGATTCAATGGGAAATTACCATTGTTCTGCCCAAAGTGATGGCATAACTGAACAGATTCCAAGGAAGACTTTAAGATGTTCTAAAAGCTGAGCAAGTTGAGTCTAAAAACGACCATTATGAAATCTACAAAAGGGCAGAACATGAATAAAAGATCAAACTTGCTCAAAGTTAGTATATGAAGAGGAAAAGGCTTTAGTGGCCAGAGGACAGCAAGGAGCAAACAGAGAACAGTGGGCTTAATGGCAGCTGGGAGAGGCAGGTAACATATCAAGACACAGATGGTAACTGGCAATGCTTTGCCAGGGCAGACCATCCACAGTGACCTGGAGCGAAGCCGGCTGTGACGAGGCACCATGACGCTGGAGCCTGGTGCAGGGTCGTCTGGATTCTTGATGTGGACTGCTAGCCAGCTGCTACCAAGTTGCTCAGTATAAAGATTACAGGGGCTAGCTGGGCGGTGTGGCTTATGCCTGTAATCCCAGCACTTTGGGAGGCTGAGGTGGGTGGGTCACGAAGTTAGGAGTTTGAGAGCAGCCTGGCCAACATGGTGAAACCTGATCTCCACTACAAATACAAAAATTAGCTAGGCGTGGTGGCACACACCTGTAGTCTCAGCTACTCCCGAGGCTGAGGCAGGAACCTGGGAGGTGGAGGATACAGTGAGCTGAGACTGTGCCGTTGTACTCCAGCCCAGGAGACAGAGCAAGAGTCTGCCTCAAAAGAAAAAAAAAAAAAGATTACAGGGGTTAAGAATAGAGTAGCCAAGATCAGAAAATGTCCCCCAGCAGTGTTCAGCAAATGCCCAGACCAAATCCGTGATACCATGTGTCTGCTGCTTTGTTTCACTTCAGAACTCCAGTGCGTGGTCTCCAGACCCGCCTCCAGTAGGGCCGCAGGACCACTGCCCACAGAGCTGGTCTCTCCCCCAGCCTCCTTCCTGGCACCTGTTCCGGCTCCCACCTGGGCTTTCCCATCTCAGGTGCTGCCTGCTCTAGACCCTCCCTACACTGGCTTCCTATCATTTTCAGACCACACCCCTGCTTGGTAGGAGTGAGCCTCTGGCTTCCAGTCTGGCTCCTTGTCCTGCACCTCAGTTAAGGTTTCCTGATTCAACAGCTTCCAGATGCCCCGTTTGGTCCAGTTTCCCCTAGCCCCAAAGAAGGCAGCTTTTCAGGTCAGGTGCAAGCAGGAATGCTTACAAGGAGGCCCTTTCAGCTAATTCTGGAGACCACACAGAGGCCAGGACAGGTCCACGTGTTCCGCCCACACCACTTGGTGTTATTTTAGAGGCTGTCTGCATCTGGAGAAAGGAAAGGCAGGAACGTCCATGTCTGAACAGCAGTGAGTCTAACAGCTGATGAGTGACAGGTACAAAATCTGTCAACGGGGGCATTTTCTTCCATTGTTTCAGTCAGCACAAGCAAGCCGCTACAGGACACAAGTGAAGTCATTACTTCTGAACGTCAAGGGAGCTTGAATGATCGTATTCAAGAGGCTTGGTGTGGAACAAGAGGACTGAGCCCAAGGAAACCGTCTTTGCTGTACATGCACTCATTCATCCACGGCAGCTACCGGTCTGCTACGTGCCTAACCTGGGAATAAAGATGTGCCAGACGGAGGGAGGCACCGACGTGCAGACAGACACTCCAGAGAGTGTGCCTGAAGGTGCCTCGGAGGCCGAGCATGGCTCCTGTCTGGGTCTCCTCCCACCCCCTGGATGACCCCTCCTTCCTCTTGCTGCTTTGACTGCCCGAAAATGGGTAGCTCCCCAGGGGCTCCCTGCTCCTCCTTCATTTTCTTGGTAATTCGCCTTCTCCGAGACTGCAGCCACCACTCTCATGCAGAGAGCTTTTAAGCCCATTCTCCCCTCACCCCACCCCGGCTCTCCCCAGTAAGCATCTGCTGAGCAAGCTCTCTGGACTTTGAATGTGACTTCTCCTCCAAAGCCGCCTGACTTCTTAATTCTCGTTGGACACCCCTGCCACTGTCTTGGAACGGACAGGCATCCTAGCTGGAAGCCTCCAAGCCGTTTCTGACTCTTCCATTTTGGGATGTACCCGGTTAACTGGTGAGCTTGGGTTTCTGTCCCCTGAAAACCTCCAGAGTCTACTCCTTGCTCTTCTCCACTCCCCAGTTTACACCGTCCTGACTCAGGACATGAACTATGGGAGCATTTTTCTCCTACCTGCTGCCAGAGTAATCTCCACATGAGGAGAGAGATGAGATCTGTGGCCACAGATCCCTACTGCCGAACAGAAACGTCCACACATACAAATTTAAGACTCTCCGTGATCTCATCCCAGCTGTGCACCATCTCAGCCTCCCTTCCTCCCCCTCCAGATGTACAGTGAATCCAACCCCCTCCAGCCCCCTGCTGCAAGCCCCACCCCAATGACCCCTCAGCCAGGTAGGTTGCTGGAATAGCCTCTTAACTCGTTTTCCAGGATCTGCTTGAGTCAGTTACCCATAACCAAGATCACTTCACTCCTCCACTTCAATTCTGCCTGAGCCCTGTCTCCTCTGCGGCAGCCTCTGCCCTCCTGTTCCTGGAATGCACCCACCTCCCTCTTGCTTCCCTCTTCCTGGAACTCTCTGCCAGGCCGGCTCTTCCTGAAAGGCTGTCTCCTCTAAGAGACCTGCTATGTCCCCTGCTCACTGACTCCTCGGCCACAGTCCCCCACTGGGTCTCTATGGCACTGTTTTCCTTTCTTCTTCACAGATACCAATCTCTGGAATTACCACGTTTGTGAGTTGACATGGGACAGGGATCCTCTTGGTCCTGCTCCCCAGCGAAAGCCCAGCACATACTGTGGTGTGCAGCACTCAGAATGTACCTGATGCAGGAATAAATGAAATTCTACCCTAGGTGTTTTCTGCTGCATCTAAGTGGAGCCTCTCATCGGCTATTAAATGACGCCTTCATCTCTGGTCGCTGGGTTTCCACGTGAATTTATGTCATCTCCCTAACGGACCATAAGCACACGGAGGACTGTCTCTGAGGATCCTTTGTATTCTCAGCCTTCTCCTCTCCCCTGACACACACCGTGGCCGGTGTGGTGTTGAACGCACATGTGTTCAGTAAGTGTGTAGAAATGATGGCCTCTTATCAAGCTGGGCAGTTTACTTTTTCTCATACTTGAATTGGGACTTCCTTGCACACATTTTGATGGTACTTGTCTATTTTTTCTCGCAGGAATAAGCAGTACTTGTTTTCTTCAACTTATCAGCTATCTTCCAACTACCACCTCATCCTCTCTCTTCTGTTGGAGGGAGGCCACCAACTTCCTGACTGACGTTTAAGTGAACGCAGATTTTAGGCCAGCTGCGCAGCCGTCACTCCAGGCTTCACTGGGCTTCTGGGTGAGTGCGGCCAGGGCAGGCAGTGCCCATCTTCCTCTTTCTTGACTTCATTCTTGTTTTGCTAAATGACATGTAACTTCTGCAGAATGGATCATGGAAAATACAATTTTGGAGTTCTTCGGGTTTCAAAATTAGGTTCCCTGCATGCTTGCACGGTAGTTTGGCTGCATGGAGAATTCCATGATTATCTCAGTTTTCTTCCAGAGTCAGTTTTTTCTTTTTTTTTTCTTCTTGGTCTTTCTCCTTCATGCTGCTGGTTTTCTTCATACAGCAGAGGATGTCTGGCTGTCCACTCATATTTGAGCATGAGGAACAGAAAGGTCAACCGAAGATCTGTATTTGAAGCTGTGCACTGCTGTATGATAGGGTTCCTTTCGTGACTAGCGTGAGGGAAACTGACCTCTAACCCCAACTCAGAAGGCTGGGCGCCATCCTCAGCACAGAGGCCTCCCTGCCTGCTCTGGGTTTCCTCAAAGTATTCATCCCATGACCCTGGAAAGGAGCTCCCTAACAGCCCGTCAAGCTCTGAGTGTGGGGTCAGGCACTGTCAGTACGTCAATGCACCCTCGGACTTATCTCTTTTTTTTATTGTACTTTACGTTTTGGGGTACATGTGCAGATCATGCAGGATTGTTACATCGGTACATACATGGCAAGGTGGTTTGCTGCCTTTATCCCCTTGTCACCTCTATCTGGCATTTCTCCCCATGTTATCCCTCCCCAACCTCCCTACCCTCCACTGTCCCTCTCCTAGCTCCCCTGCAACAGATCCCTGTGTGTGATGCTCCCTTCCCTGTGTCCATGTGTTCTCATTGCTCAACACCCACCTACAGGTGAGAACCCAAATGCACATCAATGACAGACTGGACAAACAGAATGTGGCAAGTCGACACCGTGGAATACTATGCAGCCACAAAAAAGGATGAGCTCATGTTCTTTGTAGGGACATGTATGAATCCGTACTTATGTTTTTTTTAACCTATTCTTCACTTCCAACCCTCCGTTCTCAAGACCACAACTCTTGGGTTGGGCTGTCTTTTTGGTTGTGACTCTCCACTTCTTCCAGGTTCTGGCCTCTGCTGCTTTGTTCCTGCATGACACTTCCATCCACTTCCGTCCTTCAGAAAGAGGCGGAATTTTTCACCTGGAGGCCCCTGCTTCCCTTCACTGTCACTGTCTGTGCTGGTTTAGTGGAGTCCCGGATGGAAGAGACAGGAACACGTGGCTTGGTCTGCTGGCTTCGACTAGAAGTTGCCAAGGGAGGTTCATCAGAAAAAAAGGGGTGCAGGGAATGACTTCTGGGTTTCAGGCACTGCCATCCGTGAAGGTTTGGTACCTACAGTAACACATATTAGAGATGCCAGCTGCAGGGTCATGGTGTGGGAAAGGCAGGATGCGGGGAGCATCGTGAAGATGCAGACCCAGGCGTAAGTGCCTGGAATGCTTTCCTGCAGGCTTGTGAGCTCTGCTTTACCTGAGGGTCCTCTGAGACCAGGGTCTCTTCAAATTCTCCTCAACTTCCCCAGCAATTCTACCTGCCTCGTAGATGACCTCTGGACATGAAATAGGAAGCCAATAAATTCTTGGCAAAGAAAGTGGTCCATTGAAATGGGCTCCACATTCCAGAACCATGGAAATCCTAAGAACACATAATCCATCCATCCAGCCACTCGTTTTACCATTTTTTTTTTTTCTGAGACAGAGTCTCTCTCTGACGCCCAGGCTGCAGGGCAATGCATGATCCCGGCTCACTGCAACCTCCACTGCCTGGGTTCAAGCAATTCTTCTGCTTCAGCCTCCTTAGGAGCTGGAATTATGGGCATGTGCCACCACGTCTGGCTAATTTTTGTATTTGAGTAGAGATGGAGTTTCACCATATTGGCCAGGCTGGTCTCGAACTCCTGACCTCAGGTGATCTGCCCACCTTAGCTTCCCAAGGTGCTGAGATTACAGGCGTGAGCCACCGCGCCTGGCCCCGTCTGTAATCTGCAATTAAAGGGTTTCCTCTGGGCCAGCGTATGGGGCAGCACAGATGAATCAGACACAATCCCTCCACTGAAGAAGGTCACAGGCCCTGAAGGTGTTCTGGCTTGGTATTCATCCAGCCAGGATATGTATACAAATTATGGTACCAAGGAAGTAGGTCCTGAACTGGAGAATGTTGGCTACGAGTGTGCACAAACCAGTAAGGCAAGCATAGCTGGGTCTCAGGTACATTTGGGTCCGTCCACCACCCAACGGGCAAAGCCGTGTGTCAGCTGCACTCACTCACTGTATGTCAGCAGCTCCCCGTGCAGTTGTGCATCAGAGACTTACTACCCCGGTTCCTTTCCTTCTGGAGGCCAACAGTAGGAATCATTAATGATGGGACTCTTGATTTATAGGGGCTTGCTGAAAAATATACGATGTTTGTGTTTCTTCCCCCAATTCCCTTCCAATTTTTATGAATGCTGTTAAGTTTAATTTCAGCATGTTAAGTAATTTGTGACTCACTGAGATGAAACTTAATTCAGTCCTCATAAAAACAGAATAAAATGGTATTTCCATGTTTCATGTTATGGTTTGAATCA
Source organism: Alouatta palliata (assembly GCA_004027835.1). Taxonomy (NCBI): domain Eukaryota; kingdom Metazoa; phylum Chordata; class Mammalia; order Primates; family Atelidae; genus Alouatta; species Alouatta palliata. The sequence goes on along the minus strand of PVKV010002222.1, from coordinate 164,351 downwards.
GCCTGCGATTTGGAGCATAGTGGAATCTACTCAAAATGCCGTTTCAAAGCCTCTCATCCCCTACCAAGCGGTTACTATGTCCCTTGACATTTCCCAGCATGCCGTCTGCTACTCCAAAATAGCACAATTTATAGCTGAAGGCGAAGAGAGGGCAAAGCTAGCAGGCGAACCGCAGCGGCATTTCGGTAAATCTGTCTTGCCCAAAATGAGGGTGGTTTGTATGTTTAATCCATTATGATTAGATAATTATTATCAATGAACAGATACAGATTCCCCACTCATTAGGCCCCTGAGATTTTAAAATTATAATTACTATCATTTTCCTTAACCATTTTTCCTTGCTTTACGCATTCACAAGTGCCACAGGAATCCAGAACCTTCCATCTTGTCAGTTACTGCCACAGGCATAAATACTGTATTTGAATTGACTTTGTGATCTTATTTAAGAATGCTCAATTTTTATGATAAAAGTTCATTAACTACAACTGATAATTTGGAGTTTTGTGAGCACTGATTTAAGAGTAGGCTGAGGTTAATGTTTACAGTATCTGTCTGAGGAAAGCACGGGGGGATGGAGGCAGCAAACCACATTGCCACGTATGTACCTATGCAACAGTCCTGCAGGATCTGCACATGTACCTCAGAACCTAAAGTACAATAAAAAAAATAGAAAAAGAAAAAGAAACGAAAGACAGAAAGTACTGTTAGATCAATAGCAGATGGCTTTTTAACTTCCTTCAGAAAGCAAATTGGTTCTCAAAGCTTTAACCTGCAGAGGTGCATGCAAGCAGGTGCTGCTGACGTCCACCAGGATGGTGGCTCTTTTGTAAAGACCGGTGGACTGCCTGGAGGCAGCACGTTACCAGGGTGCATCCACCGGGAGATGGTGCTTTTGAGAATCGGCAGGCAGGGTCTCTGCACTGGCAGGGCAAGGAGCAAGAGACCACCATCGAGCACTGTGAAAGGTGCCTCCATCTGCACCTCCGTGCCCTGGTGACTCTGCTTGTTGGATGTGAGGTGCAGCAGGCGCCAGTCCCTGCAGTGATGGTGACAGTGGTGGAGGCACTGGAGACAGACTGGGGCTGGTCCTGGGGATGGAGTGGCATCTGGGAACAGGAGGGCGTGTACCCCAACGCCATGCCCATCGCATTTGCGATGGACTGCATCCTTGTGTCTTCTGGAGTTCATAAATTAAACCCTTCATATTAACGTGATAGTATTTGGGAGTGAAACTCTGGGAGGTGATTAGGTCAGGAGGGGACAGCACTCATGAATGCGTTGGTGCCTTTGTAAGAAGAGGCTAGGGAGCTAGCTAGCTCTTTTTCATTTTGTTGAGATGGAGCCTCACTCTGTCACCCAGACTGGAGTGCAATGGCGCAATCTCGGCTCATTGCATCCTCTGCCTCCTGGGGTTCAAGTGATTCTCCTGCTTCAGCCTCCCGAGTAGCTGGGACGACAAGCATGCACCATCACATCTGGCTAATTTTTTTGGATTTTTAGTGGAGACAGAGTTTCACCATGTTGGCTAGGCTGGTCTTGAACTCCTGACCTCCAGTGACCCGCCCGCCTCAGCCTCTCAAAGTGCAGGGATTACAGGCGTGAGCCACCACTCCTGGCCTCAGGAAAATGATTTTTTTTTTTTTTTTAGAAATGGTCTCACTGTATCATCCAGGCTGGAGTGCAGTGGCACAATCTCAGTTCACTGCAACCTCCGCCTCTCAGGCTCAATGATCCTCCCACCTCAGCCTCCGGAGTAGCTGGGACTACAGGCCGGCACCACCACGCCCGGATACGAGCTCTCTTTATGCCGTGTGCAGACACAGAGCGGCAGCAGTGTCCCGCATGAACGTGGGCTGAATACACTTACCCGTATTTGATAACATGGCCAGGCAGTGCCAAAGGAGTCTGGATCTCGTCACGCTTTTCCCTGAAAAATCTGTTTCAGACTGGTTTGGCCTTAGCAGGAAAACAAACATCTACAAGTACACCAACCCCTGGATGTTGGATTTCCAGCCTCCAGAGCTTTGAGAAATAAATGTCTGTCGCTTCTAAGCCACCCAGTCTAGGGTACTCTGTTATAGCAGCCTGAACTGACCAAGAAAACATCAAGTGCAGAACGGGGTTGGGCTCAACGGTATTCTGATGACCCCAGGCTTAGGCTACTCAAAAGCCTTGAGCAGCACCTTGCCTTTGATTCCACTGACTAAAGGCTTCACTATCACAGTATGGAGAACATCCCCTAGTTGAAAAGGCTGTGATTAGAACTAAGGTCATGGATGGGGCCCAGTGGCACAGATGACTTAGACCAGAAATTATGTCCAGCCAGTAGCACAGACCCCACTGGCTGGAAAATTTCAGGATTCTTAGAAAGGCCTCCCCGTAGGAGAATCGCTTGAACCCGGGAGGCGGAGGTTGCGGTGAGCCGAGATCACGTCATAGCTCTCCAGCCTGGGCAACACGAGCGAAACTCTGCCTCAAAAAAAAAAAAAAAGAAAAAGAAAAAGAAATGCCTCTCCGTTGGCAAGAACGCAGCAGAAGATGCTGGCAGAGGCCTGGGGTGGCTTGGCTGGTGCTGCTCTAAAGGGGGTAAGAGCTCTGGACTTGGGAGGAACGTTAAGTCACTGGGCAGAATGGTCTGTGCAAGTGTGTAATTTAGGAAGGACACCAGCCCTGTACTTGGCTGGTTAGAAGTTTACTAAGAACCGTCAGCAACGCCTCATTTCAGTAACAACGATAAGTGCTTTGTTCAGCCTGCTCGAGGGGCAGGGCCTTGCACATTTTTTGCTGCAAGGAAGCAGCCTGGAGGGGCCCGTTCAACCACTCATGGCTGCCCTCCTCCCAGGAGGCTGCCGTGCCAAGACTCTCGGGCACCAGGCGCCTATCACCCACACTTATCCGTATTTGATAGTATTTGATAACACAGCCAGGCAGTGCCAAAGGAGTCTGGGTCTTGTCAAGCTTTTCTCTGAAAAATCCCAGTTTCAGACTGGCTCGGCCTTAGCAGGGAAAAAACATCTACTTGGGTTGAAACCGTTTGCCGTAGCTATCACCCTGGAAGTGGTCTTTGTGCCTTTCCCCCTTGCTTCTTGTTCTGCTTTTCACACACACTAAAATACTGATGCCCATGCCCTCCACTAGGCACTGAGCAAGCAGACAGCATAAGTGAATCTGCTGTCCACGTGGGTAAGGGGACCTGACGCCCGGAAGCTGGCATGTGACTCAGCCACAGTTCCGTGAGGACAACCCATGGCAATCCTGACACTGATCTGTCTGCTCCGGATTTCAGGAGCTGCCACTGTCACTAGCTCTTGGTGGGCTCCCCTGGGGAGGACACAGCTGAGAGAATGTGGCATTGGATGACGAGAACAGGTGTGTGTGGCTGGGGGCAGAGGGCTCCTTGGGTGCTGTGGTCTGAATGTTTGTGCCTCACTGAATCCATATGAATCATCACCACCCAAGGCGATGGTGTTAGGAGGTGCGACCTTTCGGGATGTGATTGGGTCATGAGGTCAGAACTCTCCTGAACAGGATCAGCGCCCCCATGAAAGAGACTCATAAGAGGGCTCACCAGCCCCTTCCACCATGAGAGGACAAAGCAGGGAATGCTGCCTGTGACCGACGACCCTTACCAGATCCCAAACCTGCCTGTGCCTCAATGCCTCAATCCTGGACTTCCCAGCTTCCAGAACTGTGAGTAATCAATGTCTGTGCTTCATGAGCTGCCATGTCTGTGGTGTACTGTTACAGGTGCCCAAGCTAAGACACTGGGGCTCTCTCACAACGTGCCCAGCTTGAGCCAACTCATCAGGGAGTATGGTACCTGTGGCATAAGTGAGGGCCACGCCCCTCTAGGCACAGAAAATACACAGCTTCTCGACACGCACCAGCCATCCCAGCCGCTACACCGCCTCAGGACGTGCTTGTTCTGAGGGGCAGACAGGGAGCATGGAGTCACCTCTGCTACCCCAGGCCAGGAGCCCCACCTCAGGAAGGCAAAAGCTACAGATAGCCCTCAGCTCGGGCACAGTTAATGTGGGTGGAAGGTAAGCTTCCTTCCCTCTTCCCATGTTCCCTCTCCTTCCCCCCTACCCCAAGACGGAGTCTTGCTCTGTTGCCCAGTGGCATGATCTTGGCTGACTGCAACCTCCGCCTCCCTGGTTCAAGCAATTTTCCTGCCCCAGCCTCCCAAGTAGCTGGAATTACAAGCACGAGCCACCACACCCAGCTAATTTATTTTCGTGTTTGTACTAGAGATGCGGTTTCACCATGTTGGCTAGGCTGGTCTCAAACTCCTGAGCTCACGATCCACCTGCCTTGGCCTCCCAAAATGCTGGGATTGCATCCGTGAGCTGCCGCATCTGGCCTCTCTTTCTTTTCTTAAATGACTTTTATCATTGTTCTAACCAGGGGCCACCCAGCCCTCGATGCCTTTGGGACCATATGGCAGCAGATGGGTGCTCCCTGTCAGGCGGGCGTGTCTATCTGCCTGGCACCACCTGCATAGGAGTTAGCTCCATTCCGCCGTCTCTTTTGCACTAGACGGAGCCTAGCCTGTGCAGACATCCTCTGGCGCCTCTTAGTTCCCTCCTGCCTTCGCTTTGGTCATAATGTCTAAAGCAGTTTTCAAAGTCTTAGAATACTCTGTTCTTTCAGCCACCTCCACTCCTGCTGGCCTGCCGCTCAGTCACCGCTGAGCTAGGGGTGGTGCACCAGCCAACACTGGCTGCGGGAGGCGGCAGCGACAGGGGCCTTCCTAAGAAAATCCACTCCCCCAGGCCTTCTGAGACCTCCGCTCTACCCACCCTCCCTATCTGGGGAGAGAGAGTCTCCCCTCCAAAGCCCCACCAAGGACCGACGGAGAAGTATGTCACCTGGCACTTGCCGTGCACGCAAAGATCAGTCTCGTAGGGTCCGCAGGGTGTGCCGTCCAGGACCCTGTCAGCCACCAGCAGTGGGGACTCCTTCCCAAGGGGCGAGCAGTAGAGTTCGCACGGCTTATCTGAGGAGGGAAAGGTTGGGAGATGTTGACGTGGGAAGGTGTGGGTGGGCCATGCAGGGTGCAGGTACATGAGGACAGTGGGAAACCCTGGGGAGAAGAGGTCAGCATGGGTCAATAAGGGTGCGTGAGCTCAGGTACATGCTCCAGCTCCTTTGAACACAAGGCACAGCAAGTGGAAAAAGACCCACAGACTCAGGGGAATGATGGTGGTGGTCAGAGCTCTGCAGGGCTGTCTTTTCTTATCTCTTTATCCTTTGCAATGATGCATTTCCTTTTCCTTAAGGCATCAAATAGATCAGGCTGAACAAAGGAATAGCTGTGTGCTAACAGTTGATGAATGGACGTCAGGGGTGAGCCGGAGCCACCCTTAGAGCAGGGGTGAGAAGGGAGGGGGAGGGGAAGGTGAATGAGAATGCCTCTGAGTTGGGGGAGCAGTCCCAAGGGTTTCCAAGACAGTGGCTTTGCTAACAGCTTTACAGCTCCCCTAGTGGCTGAGTGACAGTTGCAGAGCTGTGCTATGGGGCACGGAGACAGCAGCGGAAACCGAGTGGGAGTAGGGTACAAAGAGGACGTATGGGCTGCCAGAACAATTTACAAGAGCCACACATGCACCCAGGCAGGGTGGAAACCACGTGACCTCCCAGAATACACCCAGCTCCCATGCCCGTGCCCGGGATGTGCTCTTTGCTTGGAAATCCCTCACGGCACCTTGTCTTCTACCGCCCTGGAAGCTTCCACGGCAGAGCTCTTCCCTCACACCAGCTTTGACGTGGGGTAGCACCGGCATCTTCGCTCGGTTCTTCCAGTTAGTTGTGGGCGAAAACATCTGCCCGAGAGTAGCCTGGAGGGCTTAAGCTTCCCAGGTCAGCGGAGTAATGATGACTCAACACTATCCACTCGCCAAGCAGGGACTGACCCCTCCCTCACACAAGGCACTCAGGAGGCATTGCTGGGGGAAAGACAGACACGTGATGTTTGCTTCTGAAGGCCCCAGTGGGCTCAGGGCCAAGTGCACAGCAAACACATGTGACAGGTCTGATGGGAGCTGTCAGAGGGCTGGGTGCAGCCTGGAAGGAATGACTCATTTCCTCTGCTGGCAGCTGTCCTTCCATTTGCAGGGAAGGACCTCAGGAGGTGGCTGTTGGAAGAACTCTGGAAGATGGAGACCTACACTGAGCTTAGCTCGAAAGGACTTGCTTGACAGGGCCACAGAGGTCCCCTCTGGGCCCTGAGGTTCCCCAAGCATCTTGGGGAGCTGGTAGAAGAGATACAGCAACAGAGCCCCCAGCGTGGAGTCTGCTCCACACACTGGACTGCCTCTACTGTTTCACTGAAAGCAAGGGTCCCTTGGCCAAAGCAGTTGGATGTTGAGGATTTTAACTGCCTTTAGACTGAAATGCTGACTCAGTACTGGGAGTAACTGAGCTTTGAGGTGATTTGTTCGACAGCAGTCATAGTCAGGATGATGAAACCAGCCACGATATTTACTATCTACTGTGTGCCACACAGCATGCTAAGTAGTGTCTATTCATTTCAGGTGGGTGCTGTCATCATTCCATTATACAGACGCGCACACGGGGCTCACAGAAAGTGCTTGACAGTTGGCAGGGCACACCCCAGCCTCTTGGCTACAGCCTGGTTCTTTCTCCATCATTGCAATTTCTCTAAACTGAGAACTCCTAGGACCAAAATTATCAAGGGCAAAGTGGCACTGCTAAGATAAACCACCAGTTTCATGCATGTTTCTGGCTTCTGATTGTATCCTCTGATCTGAGCAGAAGTAGAAATGAGACTTGGGTAGAAAAGCAGAGGCTGTTTCGAGGCAAGTTAGAAAGGCCAGACCTGAAAGGGATGAAGGCTGTTTATCTGGACTCTTTGGGGTGGGCAGAGAAATGGGGACTCTGCAAAGCAGAGGCCAACCTCAGCTGGAGGGATGCTGGCCATAACCCTCACAGGAACGCACGCTCAGCTCCACCTGCATGCAACCGCTCACCTGCAGACACTGCCCTTCACAGCTTGGACAGCCAGGGACACTCAGGCTCCAGAACAGAGTCTAGAGGTGGGACCTCCCTTCCCTGCTCAGCCGAAACTCTCCATTTGTCCATCTCCTCTTTGAGGCCTCTGCTTGGAATTCAGGGCGCCCACATCACTAGCAAACTATATGGCATGATCTCCAAAGGGACTGAGGATAAGCTTTATAAAATGTGAGGAGGAGGCTCAGAAGGCCTCAGAGTTCCCTATTTCCCTCCAAGCTGCCTTAGGTGAAAAATTAATCGCCATGAACAAGTTCCCTGATAAATAATATGAAGTGGTGGGTTCGGCTTTGGGCATAGCATCAACACTCTTACATCCCCAGTAGCACAGGAAGAAATCGAAGTTTCTGAAAAGTTATACAACCGACCACACACTTGAAGGAAAGAAGCTTGGAGCATGCTGCCTTCGTGCCTGGTGTGTGCCGAGATGGAATTCTGAGTGACGCTGCGATTCTGGGTGACGCTGCAATTCTGGGTGACGCTGCAATTCTGGGTGACGCTGCAAAGCCTGGGGCCAGTCTGGCTTCTTGCTGGCCTGCCTGGCAGCAGGATTTCTGCTTGGCTGGAGGAGGTGACAAGCAGGGCTGGGAAGATGGGCTCAGATGCTTAGAAGCCACACAGTCACATCTGTCTGCTGGTTTGGAACATTCCTCTGCAGTGAAGACGACACTCATGGCTCTCCACATTCTCGCTGCTCTCTCTCTCTGCCAGCAGTTAGAAGGTCTTCATGTGGTAGAAACACTGCTTTTGAGTTCATCACAGCACTCATCCAAGTTCTGCCTGATCCTCTGTGGGGGGACATATGCTGAGGAGGCTACTCAGACTCCTGTCCCCTACTCAGACTCTTGTCCCCCAAAGCTGCCTGCCCGGCCCCCCTCATCAGTCCCCGGCAGCCAGGCCTCCATGGATTTGACCAGCAATGAGCACCTGTCCATAGCTGGCCATTCCTCGTCTCTTTCCTGGGAACTCAGTACTGCAATTCAGATGCAGAGAGGTCATGTCTGCTCATGGCTGATGAATCCCACAGAAGGCTATACTCCCTTATACGTAATTCAAAAATCCAGAAAGCTCTGACAATTTTAAGTGTTCCTTTCCATTTGTGGCAAACACACTTGGCGGCAAAACCAGCCCGGACTGATGTGAGCTCTTGGTAGTGTCCGTATCCCCCTTCGTGAGGTTACCTAGTGGGCAGACCCACGTATTTGACTATGGGGTGCTTTCCTGGAACCCACCAGGAATACAAATACTTGGTTGATTTGAACAAATAAAATGCTCTGAGACCTGAACCGTATGTGGTTCCAAAGGCTGTAGATGAGGGATGTGTATTTACATTAGAGGTGCCGTGGGCTACCCTACCAGCTTGCACGTGGACAAGTTCTGAGAAAACTTGTGGGTACAGGGGGGTGTGACTACCAACTGCAAGCAGCAGAGACCTCGGAGCTACGGTCCTGACATCTCTGGCTTTGCAACAGCTTCCCTCGTTTCCATTAAGCAGCCCCAGCTGGCCTGGCGGAGCTGCAGTCAGAGAGCCCTAACCATCATGCCCCTCATGCCCACGGAGGCTCAGACCTGGGTTCTGCTGTGCCAGGCAGGAGAAGCTGGGAACACACAGCCCTGGCCAGACACAGCCTCTGCCAAGCTCTCTGACACTTCGGTGGGCCCGCGGCCTGCTGGCCTGGGCAGGGAGGGCTGAACTCTTGAAGGTTTCCACTTCAATGAGATTCCACGGGGAAAGCAGAAACGGGGTGGGTTTGGCAATGTGCCACCTCACTGGGTTTCTGTCTAGAGGCTTTTCCACTTGGAAATATTTTCTAAGGAGAGTCTTTGTCTTCTTTTGGAGGTGGGATGGATTTTGCGGTCCTGAATCCTCCCTTGGAAAATCTACCTCTGCAAGAATTCTTTTTTTTGTTTTGTTTTGTTTAAAGGAGAGAGAAAAAAGAAAAAAAATACAGTTTCCCCTCTCTTGAACTGTGCGTCACTCGCCAAAGAATTCCACGGTGATAGCATTGCTATGAATAGGGCAGTCACAATGGGCTTCAGAAGAGCCCAAAGCCCAACCACAGGAATCGTTCCTAACACAGCTCAGCTAGAACTATACCTTTTATGAATAGAGTTTTCAGAGGTACACTTATAATCCGTATTCTCGCCTGCCTTCTAAATTGGCCGTTTATTACTTGTTTTTACCCTTTGTGGAGTGCTCCTTTAAAAAACGCTGGCTTCTGTTTACATTTGAGAGAGAAATGAAATTCCCTGCAGATGCAAGAGGTCAGGACGATTCTACCCAAGAGGCGGCTGTGTCTAGTTACCTGTGCAAAGCCCTGAGCTTGGGGTCTCTCCTTCAAAGGCGAGATACTTACTGCCTGTTAGCTGTCCTTATCAAACGGGGCTGCGCTTTTCACATCAAAGGCGGTGGCACTCTAGTGACAGTAAATTACAACTTGGGCACAGAGGACAGAAAGTAAGTGGGTGAAAGGTCATGTTCCCAACCCAAGCAGCTCCCCACGAGCCGCACCGCAAGGCTTCCCGGGTGGAGGATCTGGGCAGACTGAAGTCCCAGCCACTGCGGTGATAAGGCCACCAAAGTCCAGCCATCCAAAAATGGTCAGAAGGAAAACAGAAGTTTAATTTGGACTTGGAGAAATCTGCGGAAAAACAGACCCCGCAGTGGGATTTCTGCACTGAATAAATGAGGCAGGAGCACTGAACACGGAAGCAGGCAACAAGGGAACAACAACTGGTACACCAAGTCGAGCTGACATCTCAAGAGCAGCGTCCGTCCCAGACCTGACCTCCTCTTGCTCCTGCGAAGTGGGAGCAGACAGAAAAGAGGTCCAAAAGCATCCTGCATGCTGGGGAAAGCGGAAGGTTCAGAATCAGCCACTTCTCATGAGAACTGGATGAAAGGCAGCTCTCTCACTTCCAATTAGGAGTCTGGGTGACACAGTGGAGGCCTCCTGCCACCTCCCGCATCTGATTCACAGCCAGGCAGAGAGAGGCGAGGGCCCGTGTGCAAGTGCGTGGCCACAGCCACACTGGTTCTTTTTAGGAGGGCAGGTCTCCGCTCTCCCTCATCTGCAGGGAAAGTCGAGGGTGCTGAGGCCGTGTTTCCCGTGAATTCTGCCGGCGAGCTGATGGTGCAGCGACAGGACAGAGTCCCCGAAGGTGGTGTTCTTTTTAAAAAAGGACAGTGGCAGATCAGGGGCTCCCTGATACTTTTAACGAGTCCTCATCTGAGTGGACTGCTGTGACCTGTTACAATTTACAGCATCACATTATGAGTCAGCTCAAAGAAGATGGGTCAGGCTGTTAGACTAAAAGCTGCAGATCTGACGCTGCTATTGCAGAGATGCTTGGGCCTACCCTCACACAGCTATGCACACTAGAATCTGCAACAGCAAGACCGTGGAATGCAGACTTCGCAGGCTCTTCCGATCACAGGGAAGAAACCCAAGACCTGGCTTGAGAACATCATTCTTCTGCAAAACATTTTTGAGGCTATCTAAAAATCAAGCCCAGTTTCTTAAGTTCTTCTTAAAGCTCCCTGACTCCACACTCACGATGTCATGCTGTCTGTCTTCTTCAAATGTTGGAAGCCAGATGATAGCTGCCTATTTTCTGTGAGTCAACCACTCGGGAACTGAGGTCAGCTTCTGCCCTGGCCTCTTGTCAGTTACAGACGCTTAGAGGCGTCCTGTAACCTCGTTCCCTCTCATTTTCTGCATAGCCTGTTTTGTGTATTAAGTGAGACACGTAGGGCTAACTTGTGTCTTGTACACGATGTACTGATAAGCAGGCCTATATCATCATTATAAAAGAGAGTCGTGCTTCCTAAAGAACATTTTTAGGCAAAAAAAAAAAACCAACAACCCTGAAGTAGGCCATGGGGTGTCCTTTCCTATTAAGGACGTTAATTAAACAGACATGACAAATGTATCCATGACACACCACCTAGAACTTCATCAGCAACCAGAAATGCCTGCAGGGGCCCAACAGAGCAGTCTCCTGATTTGGAAGAAAGCTCTTGGGAAGAAAATGTGACCTGTGCTTATTATCATCTTTCCCATGTTATAACCTATTCTCAAAATGTCGTCCGACACCCTGGCCAAGGATTAAGAGCCAATCCAAAATAAACCCAGAGAAGCAATGCAGGGGAGTGTCCACACCCGGAAGCCAGACAGCAGCCACAGCGACACGGCATGCTGCTGCTGTAAAGCCCTGCTCTCCTCAGTTTGCCCTGGGTCCCTCCGCACATGGTGCCAGGGGCAGGATGCCAGCACAGCCTCCTTGCTACAAATGGGGTTGCAGGATGCATCTGGCCTGCTGCATGCTTCAACAGCTGCAGCTGAAACATCTCACAGAGTTGGGTCATTCAAGGTCAACCCCTCGACTCACAGAGCTGGACCACAGCCGACATGGGCAGAGGACTGGGGTGTCTTGCTGGGTTGGTTTGGGAAAGGGTGTCCTCCAGCTTCCCTAGGTGGTTTTTATGTTCCTGGGGGGGACAGGAAGTTGCCACACAAGGACATGCCATCTGCCTTTACCATCAACCACCACGGCAGTCAGCAGGCCCTTCATCTTGCTGCTCAGCCGGTCGTGCGCCTGGCACTGCTGGTCCCGGAAGCTGGGCAGACCCTTGGGGCAGGGCAGGTTCTCACAGACCGCATGCTCCACGCTGGCACCCAGGCAGTGTGCGCCTCCAGGCCCAGGGCTAGAAGGAAGAAGAAGGCCTGCATTAACCAGATGGTGCTACTGAAGAGCAGGAGAGCTCTGTTTCCGTCATTCTTGCTGGAAGGAAGAGGAGGCGGGGGACAGGGGCAGGGCAAGATTTCCAAAGCAATGCCCTCTCTGCTGCTACAGACCACATGCCCACAATCCCAGAGCCACGCTGCCGGCAACTTTAAGTGAGTCCTCTGAAAGGTGCATCCAGGAACTGGGAATCAAGGTCATATGGAAGCAGAAGGCTGTGAGTATCAGTTCAGCAGGATCCACATGGTGTGTCCTTCATCTGAACTTAAAATTTGGCCATGGGTAACACTGAAAATCCAAGGGACAACTTTGGAGCATGTGTATATGTGTGTGTGCATGTTTTGCAAGGGTTTCCTCTGAAATGAATACTTTTTTTTTTTTTTATTTGGGACGGAGTCTTGCTCTGTTGCCAGGCTGGAGTGCAGTGGCACAGTCCTCGGCTCACTGCAACCTCTGCCTCTCAGGTTCAAGTGATTCTCCTGACTCAGCCTCCCAAGTAGCTGGACTACAGGCGCATGCCACCATGCCCAGATAATTTTTGTGTAGTTTTTTAGTAAAGACAGAGTTTCCCCATGTTGGCCAGGATGGTCTTGATCTCTTGACCTTGTGATCTGCCCGCCTTGGCCTCCCAAAGTAATGGGATTACAGGCATGAGCCACTGTGCCCGGCCTGAAATGAAGACCTTTAAATGGCACCCAGGTATACTCTGGAGGTTAAGTTTCAGGAAGACTAAATACATAGCTTGTTTATGTTATAATGAAAAGAGTAAGAACAATGAGTTCACCTGCTTATGGACTTTGAAGGGAGACCAGTTAGATCCAGGCTGTGCTCCCTTTACCTGGACAGGTGTGAGAGCACACATGGTTAATGCTGTGGTCTTGGGTCCTAGACGCTCTGTGCTGAGGCTGGGGTTTTAAGCCATTCTGGAGACTCAGTCTGTGTTCACTGGCCAAGTCACATGTGTGAGGGCCTGGCTGCCAATGCATGGCTCTGCCCTGTGCTTCTGCAAGGCCCTAGGGTGTCCTTGGAGGACCCAGGCCTGGGCAACCTCAGTGGTTCCATTCATTTCCATGATGCCAAAGTCATCATGATGGAATAAGCTTTCTTATCCACTCCCACGCCCCCCCGTACTTTTTATTGAAATTCAGCCTATGAAAGAAAGGGGCATACATCCAAACTGTTCTGAGCAATGAATTTTCAAATTGCGCACACCTGTTGGCCAAATGTCATCTCAACACATCAGCCATTTCCTTTGTGTATTTCTTTTTCTTCCTTTGTCATTTTTCATGTTCAGAGAGCAAGGCCACCCTGCGACTGTTGCTTTAGGGAGAGATACAACAGCAGAAGAGGGCAGAGCCTTCAGGCTTTTGCGTCAAACAGGTCTGCACCAGGGGTTGAAAAGCTCTTTCTGTGAAGGGCCGGATAGTGAATATTTTTGCTTTTGTAGGCCATACAGTCTCCAGCCACTCATCTGCCACTTTAGCACAAAAGCAGTCTAGAGATAACATGTAAAAGAACAGGCATGGCTGTGTCCCAATAAAACTTTATTAAATACCTGGTGGTAAGCCAGATTTGGCCTGTGGGGTCTAAGTTTGCCAGCTCCTGATCTACACAGATGTTTTGGAGATAATGTCCTGGGGAGAAAGTCCCCTTTCATACTTCTGTCTGCCTCATATACACCAGAAAATAGTTCCCTCCCCCAGGAGAAGAGGAGACCTGGGGAGAGTAAACCTACTGGTGGCCCCACAGTGGGGCCCTGAGCTCTGGTCTTCAAGTAAGGCAACAGCTAAACCTCTAGAAGCTTTATGGGGTCTGAGAACAAAGGGACCTTGTGCTCTGCTTCCTGTCTAGAAGGCAAGGGAGGCGGTTTCACAGAACGATGGCATGGTGTGTTTAGGCAGAAGGAGCCTCAGACAGCCTCCCCAGGAACCTTGGCCCAGGTACCAGTTGCAGACAGAATGAATCAAACCCTGTGCCATGAAGCACAGGGTGGAAAGAGTGGAGAGGGGGGACCCCCGAGAGCCACATGCATCAGCAGGAGAAACATCACTCCGGCAATAAGGGAGTCCCCACGAGTGGACACCAGAGAAGGAAGGAGTGAGGCAGCAGACGCATACGGGCGCAATGTTTCAGGCTGAGCCAGGCCCCCAGGAAACTATGCCACAGTCCTAACCTCCAGTGCCTCAGAGCGTAACCCGATTTGGAAATAGGGCCAACAGGGCACAGATATAATTAGATAAAAGGAGGTCATACTGGAGTAGGCTGAACACCTAATCCAATCTGAAGTGTCCTTATAAAAAGGGGACATCTGGAGATACAAAGACACACAGATACAGATACACAGACATACACACACACACACACACACACACACACAGGAAAACACCAGGAGAAGATAACAACAGAGACTGGAATAATGCTTCTATACTCCAAAGAATGCCAAAAATTGTCAGCAAGCCACCAGAAGCTGGGGGAGAGGCCTGGAACAGATTCTTCCTCACATCCCTCAGGAGAAACCAACCCTGTCAACACCCTGATTTGGACTTCCAGCCTCCAGAACTGTAAGATAGTAACTGCCGGTTGTTCAAGCCACCCGGCTGGGGGGCCTTCACTATGGCAGCCCCAGGAAACTAAGGAACCAGACGACACAAGGACCAGACGCTCCTCGCGGAACTCAGATGCAGACTCAGGGAAAGTAGGGCAGAAACTGAGGTCATGAGGAACACAGCATGGACTAGGAGTATGAAAATACAAATGAGGTTGGTTTGCAGAAGAAGAAAGGCAGCCACACTCCCTGCACACTTGAGTGTAGCCTGTGATTGGTGAACAGCATGTGATTAACTTCCTGAGTTGTTATCGAGCTTCCTTTTACCTTCGGTTTCATCCCTTTCCAAAAGCCGACTTCTCCAGTTTTACATCTGCCTAACCCACATACAACTACCTTTACCCCGACAGTGAGGAGGTGGAGAGGAGGTAAGATGCGAAGTGATGTAAGAGATATGGATCCAGAAGAAAGTGGGTGGAGGTGGACCCACGGGATATCACACGTGCCTTGGCACACCTCCCTCCAGATCTGCTTATGCTGCTGCTTCTGCATGACAACTTCTCCAACAGGCAGTCTCTATGTGGTCCCTTATCTAGCTCACAGCCCCACCGTCCCCACTTCCCACCTCCTAACCCTCTGCCTGTCCTTGAGGCCACCTCCACCCTGAAGCCTATTTTTCCTTCCTCCCTAGAGCATCTCCAAATCTTGTTCAGGTCTCTGCTATGCTGCTTACCATCAACCTTATGAAATGGAGAGCTGTCTTCCGCGTGTTCCTCTGGGAGTAACATTGTGCAGTGTGGCACAATGTTTCCTAGCCATTTCTGGTGGCTTTCTAAATTCTCCTAAATGAAGTTGCTTTTAAATGTCTTTGTGATTAAATTTCTGGCTCCTAAAAGGAAAAAGGAGGAAAATCCTCTTTCTGTGTTCTCAGCAGAGAACATTGCACAGGATGGTCTTCAATAAACAGTAGTTAGACTGAATTGAACTATACTACCAATAGAGGGAATGATGTCAGGGAAGAGAGCTGAGGAGGAAGCACCAGAAATCCACCTCTCCATCTAGACAATAATCATACTGGCAAAAACTATCTGAAGAAACTATTTTGAAACTGCAGTCTACTTAAAAGCTTGCATCTTCCGGGGGAAAGCCTGGCTGGTCAAGAAAGCCTGGCTGGTCAATTTCAATTACTTTTGCTCAATTTCAGCCTTTAGCGTGGTAGCAGCTACTGCCCACCCTTCACCCCCAAGGCAGGCAGCTATGTCTGTGCTCCTAGTGCAACTTTCTGCAGTCAGGGTGAGCAATAAGAACCTTGTCTTCCAAATATCTTTGTTCTGACTGTTGATTGCTACTTTCAACTACCAAGGTGCAGAGGCAGAAGGTGGCTGACATTGTCGTAACCTCCAACAGGTGAAGTCCTTCAAAAAAAAAAAAAAAAAGACCTGATAAGACCTTAAGCTTCACTTCAGGTTGATTCCTGATGCAGAGATACCACTAAATCATAAAACAAAACAAAACACAACACCCTGGGGAAGGGGTAAAATCTGTTTCTAGAGTTACCACATTATATGATTTGAATGTCTAGTTTTTAATGAAAACATCACAAGGCATACAATGAAACAGTAAAGTACGGTTCATTCAAAAGAACAAAATATATCGGCAGAGCCTTTCCCTGAGAAAACCCAGATGCTGGCCTTGCTAGACAAAGACTTTAAAACGACTGTCTTAAAAATGCTCAGGAACCAAATGAAGGCATAAAGACAGGAAGGCGATGTACAAACAAAACGAGAACATCTATAAGGATATGGAAAATTAAGGAAATAAATAGAAATTTTAGAACTGAAAAGTGTAAGAACTGAAATGAAATATCCACCAGTTCAGAGCAGATTTTAGCAGGCAGAAGAAAGAATTCACAAACTTGAATATAGGACCACTGAAATCACTGAGTCTGAGAAGTAAAAAGAAAAAAAAGTGTACAAAAGTGAGCAGAAATAATCTGTGGGACAGCATCAAGTGGATCAATATACGCACTATGAAAGTCTCAGGAGGAGAGAGAGAAAGTGGTAAAAGATTATTTGAAGAAATAATGCCTGCAAGTTTCCAAAGGTAAAGAAAGACATAACTCTACAAATTAAAGAAGCTTGAGAAATTCTAAGTAGGATACAAGGACCCACACTAAGACACATTATAATTAAATTGCCAAAAGACAAAAAGTGAACCTCGAAAGCAACAAGAGAAGTGACACATCCCATACAAGGGACCTTCAAAAAGATTATGAGTCAATCTCTCACCAGAAAACTTGAAGGCCAAAAAGAAGTGGGCTTATGTATTTGAAGTGCCTAACAAAAGAACCGTCAACAAGAAATTCTATATTCACCTAACTGTCCCTCAAAAATGAAGGTGGAAATTAAGACATTCCCAGATAAACAAAAAATGGAGAAAGTTTGTTACCACCAGAACTGCATTACAATAAATGCTAAAGGGAGTCCTTCAAGTTCAGATGAAAGGATACTAGCCATAACCTGAATAGAGGAGGAACAGGCTTTTCTCCCTGGTCCTGGTATGCAGCTTCTCTCAGCAAGCTTCTTTAGTGGCCCGTGATGCATTCCACCTCCCTGTGGGCAGCATTCTTCTGTACTCCAGTGGGTAGCTTCCAAGCATATCAACTTTTTGGACAGATTCCTATCCTGGTCTAAGATGCAGTTTCTTCCCCTGGACACCTTAAGTGTGGCTTCACAGAGAGTTCCACCAGTATAGAACCTCTGCAAGCCTCTCCCTCATTGAGTGGGCCCCAGGCGCACCCTAACAAGGTCCAAGTAATTTTATCCCTGGATGGAACTGTGGTAGAAGTACTGTCTGTCTTTCAGAGTAGCTACGTGTGGGTCACCGTCATTCAGATTTGTTCCTTCCTTGGGTGCTCCGCCTCAGACCTAAAGATACTGGGTGCTATCTGTATCTGCTCTTCCTGTATTCTTTAGAGTTCTCTTTAACTCTTAGTAGGTAAGTTCCCATTTCCTCCAAACACCTGTTATAGCTAATATTTCCTTAAACTTTCCCTGATTAAAAATATGACCAAAGGAATTGATTTTCTTCAGTTTTAAGTCATTATTTTGAACAACATGAGAAAGAAAGAAAAGCAATCCACTAAGTACATGATTTGCTACCTAAATAATCCCAAATACTATGCGGCAGGACCCTGCGTGTGGCCCCTCATTTTTATGACTGTCTGTGTAACACAAGGCCTCCACAGTAACCATGATATCAGTGAGGGCCTCCTGTGTGTGCGGCTGACCTCCGAACAATGTGGGGGTTAGAAATGCTGATCCGCCACATGAATCCACATATAACCTTTAACACCCCCAAAACTTAACTATTAGTAACCTACTATTGACCGCAAGTCTTACTGATCACATAAAGTTAATTAACACACGTTTTATAGGTTATTATGTGTTCCATACTACATTCTTACAGTAAAGTCAGCTAGAGAAAAGGTTATTAAGAAAATCACAAGGGAGAGAAAATATATTTCCTACTCATTAAGTGGAAGTGAATCATCATAAAGGTCTTCATCCTCATAGTCTTCACGTTGGCTGGGCTGAAGGAGAGTAAGGGTTGGTCTTGCTGTCTCAGGAGCAGAAGAGGCAGAAGAAAAGCCACGTGTAAGTGGACGCACACAGTTCAAACCCATGCTGTTGTCATGTGTGGCCATTCACAGCACTGGGCCTTAGTGAGGGGAGGTGATACGAGGGCGTGAAGCCTGCCTGGTGTCTGCCACTTTTGGTCTAATCGTTTATGATCACCTTTGTGTTTCAGTGAGAAAATGATATTAGGACTGTGTTTTGGAGGCACTGGTATTGCAGAGAGATTGGTTTTTCTTGGGCAACTGCACCTCCAGACCGAAAGGTGGTCAGCACGTTTTACAGAGTGGAGTCAACTGTACGTTGGTCCTGAGACAACAGAAAGAGGCATCCTCCATCTCCGGCAGAGAAGACAGAGGAAGGCGTGGCTGGCAGGGTTCCCACAGATGGCTTCCTGACAAAGTTCTGAGGGAGGACTCCAGGGAGGCCCCAGCTTTCCCAAGGACCCCACACTGGGCTGGGAGGATGAAGCTTGAATTGTGTGGACACGGGGGCTTCAGGAGACATGTGTGGGGCCAGCACGTGCGGCAGGGGACCAAATCCCCAGAAGCGAATGGAGACCCTTACACAGGCTCAGGAGCAGAGGGCGGGGCTCTTATTCAGCCTGGAAGCTGCTCTGAACTACACAGTGAGGAGAAACAAAACACATCTAGGGAGACTGGAACGACAGAAAGCAAGCTTGACACGGCTAAAATCAAGAACAGCTAATAGAAGAGAATCATAATAGAAGTATTCCTTCCTAGGAGATGACGGTGGGTCCAGTCCTTCCCCGAGCCTCTCCTGTGAGGGGGGAAGGCACAGGCCTGCGGGGCTCCATGGCAAGGCTCCGAGGTCCCGTGAGGCCTTCAGGTGAAAGCCAGCAAGGTGCAGTCTCATCCTGAAATGAGGACTGATCCCTGAGGAACGGGAAGAAACTTCAAGGAAAGAGGCCCTTTCACATAAACAGTGATCACAAAGACAGCCACCATCCCCAGAGGGCTCCTACTTTGCCGGCCCTTTTAACCATGACTTCATTAAATCCACACACAGAATCAGACGGTGCCCCTGACTGCATCCTTTGGGTGAGGGAACCAACGCTCCAACAGAAAACATAACCACTTGGCTGACGAGCAAGAGGTGGAGAGAAGACATGTAGCGTGCAAGAGGCTCCTGGACCCAGCAGGACCAGGCGCCTGCCTCTGGGAGGGGCTGCCCATCAGCCACCACGAGGCCTGAAGGACACCCTGACTCACTGACCAGTCATCGGGGTGTGATGGTTTTTTAAAATTTGTATCTTTACTATCAATCAACAGTTTCTAGTTTTTCTGTTCTAGAACTTTCTAGATACGAAGAGAAAAGAAATGTTGGTGTGTTACCTGCAGGTCAGTAGTCAGCAGGTATATCCCTCTCGGTTTTTTTTTTTTTTTTTTTTTTTTGGAGACAGTGTCTTGCTCTGTCGTCTAGCCTGGAGTGCAGTGATGTGACCTGGGCTCACTGCAACCTCCATTTCCTGGGTTCAAGCGATTCTTGTGCCTCAATGTCCTGAGCAGCTGAGATTACAGGCATGCACCACCATGCCTGGCTAACTTTTTTATATTTTTAGTAAAGATAGGGTCTCCCCATGTTGGCCAGGCTGGTCTCGAATCCCTGGTCTTAAGTAATCCACCCACCGTGGCCTCCCAAAGTGCTGGATTACAGGCGTGAGCCCCTGTGCCAGGCCTGTTCTAGGACTTCCTAACATAAACAAAACAGAAGCTTAGATATCAAACCAAATGGCTTGTACAGGTACTTCAGAAAAACAGGACATCCAAATGGCAAATAAGGACACAGACAGACACTCAGCCTCACTGTAGAGGAAAGTACAAACTCCCCAGCCAGATACTGCGACACATGCATCAGAACGGCCCAAACGGGAGAGAGTTACTGATAGTACCAGTGTCACTGAACACATGGGGCACGTGGAAAGCCACCACAGCCACGGCCGTGGAGATGGCATGGTCACTCTGCAGAGCTGGCAGCTGTCATGTGGACACACATGCTCGCCCCAGAGGCCAGCATCTGCTCTCCCACTGCACTGACACGTCTGCCCCAACACACACGTGCCACAGGGACGGGCAACATTGTGCATGGAACTGTGCTTCTTTGTAGATTTAAAAAAAAAATTTATTATACTTTAAGTTCTGGGGTGCATGTGCAGATCGTGCAGGTTTGTTACATAGGTATACACGTGCCATGGTGGTCTGCTGCATCCATCACCCCGTCATCTACATTAGGTATTTCTCCTAATCCTATCCCTTCCATATCCCCCGACCTCCTGCCATCCCTCCTAGCTCCCCACCCCCCAGGCCTCAGCGTCTGATGCTCCGCTCCCTGCGTCTGTGTGTTCCCCTTATTCAACACCCACTTATGAGTGAGGACATGGGTGGTAGTGTTTGGTTTTCTGTTCTTGTGTCAGTTTGCTGAGAATGATAGTTTCCAGTTTCATCCATGTCCCTGCAAAGGACATGAACTCATCCTTTTTTATGGCTGCATAGTATTTCATGGTGTCTATGTGCCACATTTTCTTTATCCAGTCCATCACGGATGGGCATTTGGGTTGGTTCCAAGTCTTTGCTATTGTGAACGATGCCTTCATAAGTTTGTTTAAAAATAAAAGAGTAAGGTAGAGAGAAACTGAAAGTGTGAGGAGAAAGGTGAGCTCCACCCCAGTCTCCCAAGCCCCTGCAGCACAAGGACCATCTCCCGCTGAGGTGCAGTCCTCAGTGCCTTGACAGACCCCAGCGCAGAGCACAGAAGCAGCCAAGGTTTGCTGAGATCAACAGGATTACCCGGCAACACATCTGCCCCTTTCCTTGAGGGCAGACAAGAGAGGCAGCATCAAGGTAGGCTGGGAGAGAAAGATGCTGCTTTCTGTTTTCGGGTTTGCTGTACTGAATGAAGACAGACCAGAAGATAAAGTCACAACAGCAGTTCAGCCCAGCTTACCATCCAGAGACACAGGGTGCTCAGTCCAGAGCTGGCAGTTCCAGCCCTTGCCCTGGCGGCTCCTGGCTCTGTGAGCTCTGAGAATGGAGGAGGCAAAGCCACAGGATTTCGGAAGCATTGCTGAGCTGCTAACGCACCGTCACGGCAGCAGACATCCCAGTTTTAAGGCCTCCTCTGAAACATGCCCAAGTAACCCATGTAACTTACGCTTCAGTGTAGAATATTTCAATTTAAAAAAAGTATCCGTATCAACACCAGGTCGCTGGCACACTGAAAGCACACAGATGGGGTTTCACTGTGGAAGCAAAAACCAATTACAGGCACATGACCTTACCCCAGCCGTCCTCCCACTGTCTTAGCAGGCTTCCTGCCTTCCTCTCCCTTTCCGGCGCACATGGGCTGCATCTCGTGGTGCCCCTGCCATGTCCCAGGCTGGCTCTGCACTCCGCTCACCTGCCCGGGCTGCACGTGCTGGGATGCAGCTGGCTTTTCACACAAGTGCGTCTGAGCCTTTCTTTCCCTCCCTCCCCAGCCCTCTGCTGCACACCAACTGTCCAGGGGTAACAGAAGGTGAATTAGAGATGCATTTTCTATCTTGTGGTCTTTTGATGTAACCTCCACCAACAACAACATAAATTATGGCAAGAAAGGCAAGGCATAGAAAGCTGGTTAAGAAACATGTATGGTCCCTCAGTCCTCCAAGTCAGCTAGCAAAAAATAAAAATTCCAAGAGCTGTGAATAGCAAGACTGAGAAAAAATGACTGCGTGTGGAGGGACTCTCTTGCCAATATTTTTGGACAGTGAATAAACCAGCTGCAGAAGACAGGGAATGGAGCCAGGAATATAAAGTGAAGGGGGTGAGGAGGGGGTGGTGGGAGCTTTCCAAGCCTGAAACCTACATCGCAGTGAGATCGGAACATCCTCGTGACATCTCCAGGCAGGAGGCCTGGTGACTTAAGCAGTGAGACGGGGAGACGACATTGTTTTCGTCAGAGCTTGGATCCGAGGCCCTGGTCAGCTGTGCTGTGTAACCATCACCACATCAGGGCACCCTGCAGAAGCAGGCTAGAGACTGCAGCTGGACTTCATAAAACACGTCCACATCCTGCATCTCTTTGGGAATTCCCGAGACAGCTGCTAATCCACCCACTCAAGGTCTTCCCATTCACCTGGGCTGGATCCATAGAGGCAAGAAACTCCATTGAAAACTACAAAGGATTATAAATCATTCTATTACAAAGACATGCACACGTATGTTTAATGCGGCACTGTTCACAATAGCAAAAACTTGGAACCAATCCAAATGCCCATCTGTGATGGACTGGATAAAGAAAATGTGGCACATAGACACCATGGAATACTATGCAGCCATAAAAAAGGATGAGTTCATGTCCTTTGCAGGGACATGGATGAAACTGGAAACTATCATTCTCAGCAAACTGACACAAGAACAGAAAACCAAACACCGCATGTCCTCACTCGTAAGTGAGTGTTGAACAATGAGAACACATGGACATGGGGAGGGGAACATCACATACCGGGGCCTGTCAGGAGGTGGGGGGCTAGGGGAGGGATAGCATTAGGACAAATACCTAATGTAGAGGACGGGGTGATGGATGTAGCAAACCACCATGGCACATGTTTCTCTATGTAACAATCCTGTACGCTCTGCACATGTATCTTAGAATTTAAAGTATGATAATAATAATAATAAAAGAAAACTACATGGGAAAAAAGAGCGTGTTGTTTTGTTCACAACAGAAAACAGAGCTACAGTGTCATTGCGAAGGTTCAAACACACTACCAAGGGGTAAATATTATAGGTGCAAAAAGGTATGGCTTCTCTTACTGGGGAGAAACTGCAGCTGTCTGAACTGGGTTGTGTCTGGGATCCTCCCATAGCAAACTGCTCCTGAGGTATCCTAGAGTAACCGCGGGCGGGCAGAGCGGGAAGCGCCGGGGCAAGTTAAAACCCAAAGAAGTGCAGAGGCAAGTGAAGGAAAGGGAGCCAGCCCTGGGGTTGGAAAGTGGGGCAGAGGAGCACAAAGGAGGCTTCGAAGCTGCAGAGGGCTGGATGGTGGGTCCCCCACCCCCGAAAGACAGGTCCACCTGGAACCCGCAAATGAGACCTTATTTGGCAAAAGGGTCTTGGCAGACATCATGAAGCTAAGGATCTTGAGATCATCCTGGATTCGGGTGGGCCTAATCCAACGACAAGTGTTCTTTTAACAGAAGGACAGGTGGGAGGACCCATGCAGAAGAGTTCGTGTGAAGTCAGCGGCAGAGAGAGGGGTGGGACGTCTCCAAGCCAGGGGAGGCCAAAGGTTGCTGGGAGCCGCGAAACGGATTCACCCTTGGAGTTTCAAGAAGGAAGCAACTGTACTGACACCTCGATTTTGGACTTCTGGTTTCTAGAGCTGGGCTCCAAGCCTGGCCGGCTACGGCCTCGCGGTGTGACCCTGGGCAAGCTACCAAACTTCAATATGATTCAGGTTCGTTTTTGCTTTTGTTTTTAATTGAGATGGAGTCTCGCTCTGTGTGCTGTCACCCAGGCTGGAGTGCAGTGGCACGATCTCAGCTCACTGCAACCTCCGCCTCTTAGGTTCAAGCGATTCTCCTGCCTCAGCCTCCCGAGTAGCTGGGATTACAGGTGCGTACCACCATGCCCAGCTAATCTTTGTATTTTTAGTAGCGACAGGGCTTCACCATGTTGGCCAGGCTGGTCTTGAACTCCTGACCTCAGGTGATCCACCTGTCTCAGCCTCCCAAAGTGCTGAGGTTACAGGTGTCAGCAACTGGGCCAGGCCCCCTGATGCAGTTTTTTTTTTTCTGTACAATGAAGAAATAATACCTCTCCCATAGGGCTACATTCCATGATTTGCTACATAAATGCCTAAGTGAACCCGGCACACAGTGTGGATCTGCTGCAGTCCCTGCCCT
Source organism: Alouatta palliata (assembly GCA_004027835.1). Classification (NCBI taxonomy): domain Eukaryota; kingdom Metazoa; phylum Chordata; class Mammalia; order Primates; family Atelidae; genus Alouatta; species Alouatta palliata. The sequence continues at coordinate 140,488 of PVKV010002222.1, read as the reverse complement.
TCTCATGACCAGACATGGAGGAGGTGGAAAGGATGTAAGAGGAAGCTGCGTGGATTCAGGGGCTTTGGACTCGAGCAGTGCATGGATGGTGGTGCTGTTTACTGAAAGGGGAGATGTGGGCTGGGAAAGGAGGTCCCAAGTTAGAAAGGGTCCTGTTTGAAGTGTCTGGGGGAAAAGCAAGAGGAGGTGGCGGGACTGCATCCCTTATGGTAGGCAGGGATTTTATTTGTCTTTGCTTCTCACTGCAGGCCCACACCTAGCAGAGTTCAGGCCCGGGCGAGGTTTACTGAAGGCTTCGCCTTGGAAAGGCTTCACCAGGAAGGGGCGTGGGCTGGGAGGAGTGAGAACGCGATAGGCTCTTTCTGTTCCTTCCACCATCGCCCTGCCCCACAGGGTGCCGCTGCTGGGCAACAGAGACTGGACATGAGGGTGCAGCAACGCCAGTAACAATGCAATGCGCTGAGACCCATAAACCCTCAGCCGTCCGTGTGCCAAGGCCCTACACATTCTCCCATTTCTCAGTGGTAACATACAGGAAAAAGCAAGGGAGAGAACAGTCACGACCACCATGGCAAGGGAGAGGGGAGGACCTGGTGAAGCAGAGGAGTGAAAGAGTTTTCCAACTTTGCAATTTACAGAACAGCCTCTCTCCTCGGGCCACTGGACCTGGAGGGATGGGGTGAGGATCCCAATACAAGAAACCTCATGGCAGGGAAGGCCAGGGAGAGTATATGAATGCAGCTGTCTGAACTGGGCTGGGTTTGGGATCCTCCCATAGCAAAATGCTCCTGTGGTATCCGAGAGTAACCGCGGGTGGGCAAGACAGGAGGCAGTTCAGAAGGTGACAGCGGTCCAGGCAAGACATGAAGCCGAAAAGCTCTAAGCCCTGTCTTCGGGATATGCATGAGGGGATGCCCAAGCTAGAGTCACCCCGAGAAAGCAGACAACAGCGGTTTGCTTCAAAGAGGCACTGATGGCGTTCGCACGGCGTTCAGAACTTCTCACTCTTGCAAGTGTTGCCCTCACCTGAAGACAATTCAAACGTTGACGGTCTCAGGACACTGGGTCCTTCAGGCCTTCAGAGGTTCTGACTTCCTCCTGCTATAATGTTTACTGGGTGTCACCGGTTATGGGATAAGAAACATCACATGCCAAGAAGACCAGTCTTCCACGAGGACCCACGAACTCCAATCACAAACATGGGGCGCCCACGGCAACCACAACCCGACAGTTTCTCTCTGCATTTAACAAAGCCTGAGGCAGGGAAGGGCAATGAGTCCCGTCCCCGTTCTTCTGTCTGTGCTAACCGAGAGGGGGTGCTTACTAAATACACACCAAGGACTTTCTGCGCATTCCCATGAATTCTTCCAGGTTTTAGATGAAGAGAGAAGCACCAGCCGTCAGCGCTGTAAGAAGTTGTGGTGCGGTGTGAAGATTTGTCTGTCCTGGCTTTGAAGCCTGGCTCTTCCCACTCTACTACGTCAGCTGCCTGTACTGTGCGGAACTAAGGCCTGGGAACAGAAGGGGCTTCCTTGAGGTCACATGACTGTTAACCAACAAGGTCAGGCCCAAATCTCAGCACCATGACGCCAAACCCAATGCTCTCTTCATGGGGCCAGAGGTCAAACTATTAACTTCAACACAGTAATGCAAAAACTGCCACCACTCTCTAATAATTTCCCACCATTTAGCTAAACAGGGTTTCTAATCATCTACCCATCTATGCTCTTAATTAAAAAGTCATTTCTGGGTTAAGCGTGGTGGCTCCCGCCTGTAATCCTAGCACTTTGGGAGGCTGAGGTGGGCAGATTATGTGAGGTCAGGAGTTCGAGACCAGCCTGGCCAACATGGTGAAACCCCGTCTCTACTAAAAATACAAAAATTAGCTGGCGTTGTGACACACATCTGTAATCCCAGCTATTCGGGAGGCTGAGGTAGGAGAATCGCTTGAACCTGGGAGGCAGAGGTTGCAGTGAGCCAGGATTGTGCCACTGCACTCCAGCCTGGGTGACAAAGCGAGGCTCTGTCTCAAAAAAAAAAAAAAGAAGTCATTCCTAATAAACTAATCACCTGCTATGTGCCCTGCACTCCGATGGGTGCTAGAGCGAAATGTTTAATAAGACATAATACATAATGCCAATTCTTATAACATTACTGGGAAAATCGTGTTCCTGTCATTGACTACACTAGGAGCATAAGCCTTCCTTTAATCCAGAGTTCCCAACACTGGCCGCTGTTGGAGTCACCGGGGAAGATAAAATATCCAATTCCTGGGTCCCACCCCTAGTGTTCTGTGAATTGACCAGTCTGGGGTATGATCTGAGCATCAGGATTTTTACACACAAGAGGCATCTGCTAATTACCCATCAACAGGACTTACTGTGGGTATTTCTCTACAGTCATTATTTACAACTTGCTCACTTTCAGAACTGCTGTGATGTAACTGCTGACACACCAGGCATAAGAGAGACCATGAAAACAAACGGTGGCCGGGCGCAGCAGCTCACGCCTGTACTCCCGGCACTTTGGGAGGCCAAGGTGGACAGATCAGAAAGAAGGTCAGGAGTTCAAGATCAGCCTGGCCAACATGGTGAAACCCCATCTCTACTAAAAATACAAAAATTAGCCAGGTGTGGTGGCACACACCTGTAAACCCAGCTGCTCGGGAGGCTGAGGTAGGAGAATTACTTGAACTGGGACCCAGGAGGCAGAGGTTACAGTCAGCCGAGACTGCACCATTGCACTCAAGCCTGGGCTACAGAGCAAGACTCCATCTCAAAAAAAAAAGAAAGAAATGGTAAGAAATGTGGGAAGCTCCCAGAAGACAAGGGAAAATCTGTGGTGATGGAATTAACATCATTGAGCCCAAAATGGATCCCTGAGTTTCCTGGAACAAATGCACAAGGCTGAACAGGGAAGGCCATGGTGCCATTAGAGTCAGTAAAAAGAAGCCAAAGAGAAAGAAAAGAACACTTACTTTCCTGATAGTTACAGAAGGACCCACGAAAACTCTTAGGATGAAGAAGGCAGCTGAACTCAGACACTCTGTGACTCATGAGCCACCAGCCTGCTCCCACATCAGCAGACAGCCAACATGAAGGTTAACCTCTTTCCTGAAGGCCTCCAGGCTTCGTGGGAATGACCCTCGACTTGGCAAACCATGAGGCAGGCAGGAGGAACTGTAATCCAGCTGACTCAGAAAACCTTTCCCCTGGGGCCCAGGCAAGGAATGAGGGAGTCAGCTCAACCCAGACTCTACTGTATCCATGGTTCACAGGAAGAGCAATTTAAGCTGAGATGTCATTTGACACACACAAGGCCCCCACACCCTGGACCTCGGCTCGGTTTCATTTTCCTTATCTTCTTATGCTCAGCGGGAGATAGACCCTGCTTTGTGTGACGCAGCGAGAGCTGCAGTTGGGAAACCTCGGTTGCGGCACGCTGGGGCGTGGCTGGTCAGGGGAACTTACGGGGGGTTGTCACATTTCCTCTGTCGGAAGCGAGCGCCCGTCCCACAAGTTCGGCTGCACATGCTCCAGACGCCCCACGGGCTCCAGTCTCCGTCCACGTGCTCCGGGATGGGCGTCTTGCTCACGCAGTCCCCAGCGCGGCACCACTGAAACACAGCGGGGAGGGCTGGGGCCTGGCACTCAGCAAAGCTGCTCGCTCGAGCCCACCCGGCCCCGAAATGCCATGCTGCAAAAAAGCCACTTTCTACATTTACATAAAAGCACAGTCTATTTTAGGGTTTGCATGTTTGCCGATTTCAGTGATGTGCCTTACTGAAGCTGACACTCATATCCCTGTAGGGTTTGCATTTTGCCCTAAGCTTTCAGATAGATGTGCTCTGTTGGGATTGTCTAAATCGCAGGAAGAGGACTAATTTACATGGCTCATGAAGAGACCTGGGCTTCTGCAAACTTTGCTTGGCATGAGCGCGTTTCTCGCTGGAAGGCGGCATGCCTGGTTGAGGTTTTGAACTCAGAGTGGGGTTTGTTGCTTGGTGACAGCCAGCTCCACGTGAGGAAACCTTGGTTCTTTCCGAGGATAAGAGAAGGCCAGCCCTATAAAACAATTTCTCAAAGTGCACAGCACCTACCCTGAGGTGCTGGATGTGATTTCATGGTTCCCAATCACGGCATCAGAGCTAAACTTGACTTCCTTTTCAACTCTTTCAATCCCTGCATTAAGACTGGAGAGAGGCCGGGCGCAGTGGCTCACACCTATAATCCCATCACTTTGGGAGGTCCAGGGGGGCAGATCTCCTGAGGTCAGGAGTTCAAGACCAGCCTGACCAACATGGAGAAACCCGTCTCTACTAAAAATACAAAAATTAGTGGGGTGTGATGGCGCATGCCTGTAATCCCAGCTTCTCGGGAGGCTGAGGCAGGAGAATTGCTTGAACCCAGGAGACAGAGGTTGTGGTGAGATGAGATCATGCCATTGCACTCCAGCCTGGGCAACAAGAGGGAAACTCGGTATCAAAAAACAAAAAAAGACTGGAAAGAGGCCCTGTGGCTGAGGGTTCTGCACACCTCTGCCCTCCAACACCTCCCATCTCTCCTGCAGGGGGGGAGCAGGCTACTTCTCTCAGCATTTAGCTAGAATTGGATAATACTGTTCTCACTGAATTCTTTTCACAAGAGCCTACTGTGTATGGCAGGTGATGTTGTTTTTCCATTTAAAATATGCTGGTCTGAAGTGCTCCTTTTAAGTAAATTCCCTTATATAATGACAGGAGTTAATCTAACAAACGTATTAAGTAACTGATACTTGTATCTTTTTTGAGGCAGAGTTTTGCTCTTGTTGCCCAGGCTGGAGTACAGTGGCCTGATCTTAGCTCACTGCAATCTCCACCTCCCGGGTTCAAGTGATTCTCCTGCCTCAGCCTCCTGAGTAGCCGGGATTACAGGCGTGCACCACCATGCCAGGATTCTATTTTAGTGGAGACGGGGTTTCACCATGTTGGCCAGGATGATCTCAGTCTCTTGACTCTGTGATCCACCCACCTCGGCCTCCCAAAGTGCTGGGATTCCAGGCCTGAACCACTGCGCCCGGCCGTATCTTATAAGAAAAAGGAAAGAGGTGACATAGGCACCACTCTGGGCCTGGAGTAGGCTCCATGGGCATTTCTGTGGTGCCTGGGGGATGTTTCTGGGGCTCCTAAGTAGAGTACAGACCGTGTTTGAGGAGAGTGCCAGCTGCCTGGGAGGTGTGGAACTGCCTGTCAGGGCAGTGGAAGGCCAGGGGTTACCTTGTCTGCCCCACACTCGGTGCCATCCAGGGGAGGGTCCAGCTTGGTCTTGCAGGACGTGTCTCCTTCTACCAGGCACCACAGTCCGGCGCACATCAGATGCTGCGGAACAAGGGAAGGAACGTAGTTGTGGAGAACACTCACTCTCAGGTCACAGCTGGGGTCAGAGGTGTGGCCCATCCACTATTTCAAATGTGGGATTCGAAGCATGTGGGGAAGCCAGAGGGTCATGAGTTTGCAGGTCCAAAAAATAAGTGCATCTCTTGAACTGGTTCATTTAGCACAACAAAGTTCTGTATCTATCCTGGCAGATACCAGGGGCTGTCCGGGACGAACAGTAAAAGGATCTAACCAAAGCTCATCAGGGAGGCCTTGCTGGAAGAGGCAGCCCTGAATTCAAGACCAGATGGGTAGGCAGCCATTGTGAGGCCAACAAGTGACAGCCCAAAGGGCTGCGAAGGGCCCACACCCCCACAGGGTTACAGGGGCAACCTTCTTTCTCCCTGTGGTCACCTGTTTCTAGCTCAGCTGAGGTGCGCACAATTTTTTATAGTACTTCATTTAGAGAATTTTCAGAACATCTACAAATGTACAATTAAAATAATTCAATGGGCATTTAAACACACAGACTCCTAATTGTATCATTAGGAAATCTGGGCATTGGCAACGTGCTCAGGAGACGATTTATCAGAATCACGAAGGCAGACATAGCCAGTGTCCTCTCTTGAAGGACTCACGTGGACAGCAACCTCAACCATAAGGGACAGAAAATCCCCATCCCGCCCCAGGGACAGGGAGATGACACTGAGGCAAGTTCCACACGCCTCTCAGGGGGGCCTGGGGGATGGTCTCGCTGCCCACAGCAGTCACTAACTCACAAATGCACCTTTCTTGACTTCTCTCCCCTCGCCCCGTCACCGCGCTTCCTGGGATCACTTCCCAGATAAACTACTTGCATCCAAATCTTGGCCTCATGGTCTGAAAACTGAGAACAGATGTACTTAAAGACCTTTTAAAGATGCAGTGATTCCAGGATGACAAACCCCATCATGGCTAAAAGGCCCAAGTCGGAGCAGGAAGACATCACCCTCCAGGGTGTGGCCAGGGACCCGCTGCTTCACAATGGGCGGGATAAAGGTCAAGGAGCATCTCTGGCTGCTGCAGTGTGGTCTCCACGTGGTTTGCAAAGGGTGTGCCATGCTCAGGGTAGAGGGCTGCTGTTCCAAGTAACCTCAAACATCTGCATGCAATAGGCATGCAGCTGCGCTGTCTAAAATTTTTAGAAGTTGAAGGTATGAAAATAAGAGCAAGGGAGGGAAGGCAGAGCTAGAGGGAACTTTTCAAGAGCTAAGAAAAGCCCACAGCTTTTTGTCATTTTTCAAGTATGTCAGAGCTGATCTGTGCCCCTGAAGAAGTGGATGACTCAAGTGGAATACTGCACATGGGGTTCACAAAAGCCTGCGCGTTCCCGTGACTGTTCACCTCTCAAAGGAATGGTAAAAAGATGAGAACCCTAGCGCAGCACAGCTGGTCCTATAAAGACCGACTGCACCTCATCAAGCATTCGATTCCCTGCACTCTGACCCGAGAGCTCTTTGAGAGTGCGGCGTCCGTGTGCAGACATGTGCTCACAAGACAAGGCTGACCCGGGGGAGAATTTATGGGGCAGGAGTGTTTGGGATTAGCAGAAATGACGGCTCCATCAGGACAAAGAGGAAGAAGTGGTGTCAGCTGTTTGTTATGCGTTTTACAGACAGTGCTTTCTCATGAAACTTTTCTAACCATCAAAGAAAAGAAGAATGAGGTTAGGCAAAGATTTCTTAAACAGAACTCAAACAGGACTAACCATGAAGGAAGAAAACTAATGAATTATACCATATTAAAATCAACAACTTCTGTTTTCCAGAAGGCAACGGTAAGAACACAACATGTTTGCAATACATAAGATATCTGTAATGTGTACAACCAATAAAGGGTGTGTATCCAAAACATGATTTAAAACAACAAAAAATCCTTCCAATCAATTAAGAAAAAGATCCAGAAGAAAAATGGGCAAAAGTCTTGAATAGACACTTCATAAAACAGAATGATTAAATGGCTAGTAAACACATGAAAAAGTGCTCAGTTCATTTAGTCGTCAGGGAAGGCAAATTACAACCCCCACTAGACACCCTGATAGACCAACTAGAATGGCCAGAGTGAAGAAGATGCAAAGGACCATTCATTCCCTGGCAAGAATGTGGCTCAATGGGTCCTCTTGTACACTGAGAACGAGATTTTAACTCGGTTCAACAGCTTTGGAAAACTCTTTGGCAGCATTTGCTAAAGCTGAAGACAAACACATTCTAATACTCAGCAATTCCAATCATACGTATGTAACAAAAAATATGTGTATGTGTTCACCAAAGACATTATCAAGGAAGTTCACTGAAACGCTTTGCATTAGTTCCACGTTGGAAACAACCCAAACGCCCATTAAGAGCAGAACAGATGAACTACGGCATATCAGAACAATGGAATACTGTATGATTTCATTTACATACAGTTCAAAAACAAGAAACATAAACCTATACTGTTGGGAGTCAGGAGAGTGGCTGCCTTTGTCGTCAGCTTAAGAACAAACAAAGGGGAAATGACAGCAAAGGGGACATGAGCACTGCAGCCTCTTATCCAAGCTCAGCCACCAGCACTGCTCTGTGTGCCCAGGCCAAGCAGTCACAGTTCCTGTGACACATTTTCACTACTCAGCAGATGGTGACCACACGAATGCTCATAGTCACCTCAATGCCTTCTAGATCGACAGCCGGCATTCATGTCATGCACTGCAAATGACAGCGTGCTCTGGTTCCTGCCATCCTGAGTCTCACAGCAGCCCTGGGAGGCAGACAGGAGGGGGCTTTCTCTATTTTTTCCACTTTTCCAATGAGGAGGTCAATGTTTGCGACCAGGGAGTCTGAGCTGGGTTAGAAGCACAAGACTCACAAACGAGAACTAAAGTGATGTAAAAGAAAAGGCACCGGCAGGGCGTGGGTTCAAGGCTGTGATCCCAGCACTTTGGGAGGCCAAAGCAGGCGGATCATGAGGTCAAGAGAGAGAGACCATTCTGGCCAACATGGTGAAGCCCCGTATCTACTAAAAGAAAAATACAAAAATTAGCTGGGTGTGGTGGCGTGCACCTGTGGTCCCAGCTACTCGGGAGTCAGAGGCGGGAGAATCGCCTGAACCCAGGAGGCAGAGGTTGCAGTGAGCCAAGACTGCACCATTGCACTCCAGCCTGGTGACAGAGCAAGACTCTGTCTCAAAAAAAAAAAAAAAAAAAAGAAGAAGAAAAGAAAAGGCATTCGAATATAAATTCAAGACCCTAAACTGAAATGATGGAAGATCTTATTCTCAGATTGAAAAGCAAAGCCCCAAGAAAAACTAGTGCAAAATAATGAGTGCAGAGACATGCCCTGATAAGGTTACTGGGTTTCAAAGATAAAGCACAGCGTGCTTTGGGTAGCAGGCACAGACAACGGGCAAAGAGCTTGGGCTGTGCAGATGTCTTTGCAGCAGCCTCTCTCTATAGGCACTGGAGTGACTGAGGCTGATACAGATAGGAAGAAACGTAGAACATGCAGCCCAGGAAATTTCTATCAACTAAACGCTTGCTCAAGTACTTAGGCAACGGAAAAAACATTTTTGAACTTACAAGTAGGTAAATCCTTTTTTGGAGAAAATACCAGAGGATGACCTTCGGCCATCCTAAGAAATCACTGGAGAACCCAAAGAAAATGGGCCAGCAGTGAGCACTGATCCAAGTGCTGACTGAAACCTACATAGGGTGGGAGTTAGGGAATAGAACACAGGGACGGAAATCCAGACGAGGCAGAAATGGCAGAGAGAGAAACCCACTGGGAAGAAGGTGCACTGGGACGCGAGCCGTGGGAGGCTGTCTCTATGGACCTCGATGTCTTCACCTTTTCTAGCCAGGGAAAGAGCAAAATATAACAGATAAAAATTTAAAATTGAGATATAAAAACTTTCAAAGGTGAAATGTTAACCACAAAGAGAAATAACTGAATTGGGTAGTGGAAGGAATGAAAAGGTGGGGCTTGCAGGTGGAGATGCTTTCATCATGCTCATGCAGCAGGTACCCTAAAGAGATGACTGATGAGTCTTCTGCTTTCAGCAAATAGCAGACTCTGTGGGAGACAGGGCTGCTCTTCCAGTACGGAACAGCTGGGTACCATAATAAAGGACAGTTCTTATTGCTGAGCTCACCAAAAGTAGAGGAAATATCCAAGGAAGCAAATACAAAACCCATACCCAGCTGTCTTCATATGTACACACCACTGCTACCCATCTGTGATAAGCAAAGGCAAGGGCGGACTCTTCCAAGGGCAGGTGTTGGTTCCCACCCTTTCATTTCTTCCAAGACCCAAATGTGTGATTTTTCTTTGTGGTGTTAACATTTTTACCTTTGGAACTTTTTTTTTTTTTTTTTGAGACAGAGTCTTGCTCTGGTGCCCAGACTGGAGTGCAGTGGCACAATCACTCGAACCTCTCAGGTTCAAGCAGTGATTCGCCTCCCTCCCTCAGCCTTCTGAGTAGCTAGGGATTACAGGCATGTGCCACCATGCCTGGCTAATTTTTGGTATTTTATGTAGAGATGGGGTTTCACTATGTTGGTCAGGCTGGTGTCAAACTCTTGACCTTGTGATCTGCCTGCCTTGACCTCCCAAAGTGCTGGGATTTAAGGCATGAGCCACCGCATCTGGCCTGAAAGTTCTTACACCTCAGTTGGCACTGCAGTTGGGAGAAGTCATCTGGGGCTGGTCTATCTCACATAGAGCAAGGTCAGGAGCTCTATCTGAGATGCCCAGATTAAACCAGGGAATCTGGATGGGTGTCTACCAGTTCTGAAAAGGCTAGAGGCAGTCACTTTTCAGAAAAAGGGGCCTTGGTTGAAACAAAGGTAAGTTATCCTAAAGGAGAGAAATTTAGGATTTCACAATTCCACAGTTATGTCCAATAAAGTATAAACCCACAATCAAACATTGTAACGTGAGTGAAGGTCAGCAGCCACACCAAACAAAAGATTTAAACTGCCAAGTGTTTCCATAATCAAACAGTCAGATGCAGAATGTACCATACCCATCAAGAAACAGAGGATAAGATTACATACACAAACGGGCAGCAAGATATTAACACTGCTGAATGTAAGAAATTGGAAAGAACATTTAAAAATGAAGAAAATCATTGTCGAAGAAAATCAATGGATTTTGACAGCCCTGAATGAGAGAACTGGTGACTGGAAAACAGATTTGAAGAAATGATACAGAATGAAGCCTGGAGATAAAGGACGGTGGGGAATACCAAAGATGGGTTAAGAGATCCAAAGAACGAAGTGAGAAATACTGACGTATGTGTCTAATCAGACCCAGAAAGAGAGATTAGAAAGAATGGGGCAGAGACGATATTTGAGAAAAAAACAGCAGAAACACGCTGAGATTCACTCAGGGTGGCTGGAAAAATATTAAGGGAAATACTAGGGAAAGTTGTAAGACTATAGTCTCAAACCTTCTGGAAGGCTGAACGGTTTTAACAGGACAGGCTGAAGGCAGCTGGTTCTTACCTTAGGTCATAAGGTGAAGATTAGGGATAACAGAAGCTTCCCCAGGTAAGTCTGTTTACCCCACATCCCTTTGTCTCTGCTCCAACTGTTTACTCATGTAAACTTTGTGTTGGATGGGCCTCTCAGGGGGAGGTCGAAGGGGGATTACCTGTTAATGGTATTTGTTCTGGGCCCCAGAACCAAAACCTTTTATTAGTCATAAAACCACTCTTTTAACCATGTTAATTATCCACAAGCGTGTTGACTTAGAATCTGTTATTAAATCTATACTGAATAAATGTGAGGAGAAACAGTGAGTAGGGGTCAGGTAGCTGCAGTCACCTTCTGAGAGCAGCTGACAACCTCCCCAGCCAACTCCATCACTGAACTCTGTGTGTTTGAGTGTGTTTATTTATCCACTGCTAAGTCAGTGTCTGCAGGACAGACCTCCACAGGTGAGGATCAGTGTGTCTCAGAAACATGTAAAATAAATATATTCTTAACTTATGAGCAGGAGGCCGTCTTTCACTATGGTTGCAATGATCTCTGGCTCTTGATATCATGCCCTGATGTGACCCCTCTTCTTGAATATGGGCTGAAACTACTGACTTGCCTTTTCAAAAACATTTAAAATGCTTTAATATACATTTTAAAAAACACGGCAGACAAAAAACATCAGTGATTTCCTGGTGACAGGGGAAGACATGAGCTTAAAGAAGCATGGGGGGCAGTTTGGGCGATGGACCTGTTCCACCAATTGATTGGTAATATACCTCTGCATTTGCCAAATTTCAAAGACTGGGCATTAAAAAGGGTGACACAGAAAAACCAAAGAAAAATAAAAGAGTTGGCTCTTTGAGGGGAACATAAATCAGATAAACCATTTGTCAAACAATACAGGAAAAAGGGGAGAAAGTATAAATAACAACAAAGAAGAAAAGAAAGGAGAAAATATCTAAAATGTAGAGAAATTTAAAAAAATTATCAGGGACCACCCAGCTCAGTTTATACGTACATAAGCCTGAGAAGAAATGATCTTCTAAGAATGTGTAAGTGAGCAAAGCCATTGTTTGGGAAGACTGGAAGTGTATAAAGACTAATTGACATACATGACCCAGAGGAGGTGTGGCAATGTCCGAAGGCATTTTTTGGTTGTCACAACCGGGGGAGTGCCCCCAAGCTACAAGGGACAGAGGTCAAGGATACTGCTGAACATCCTGGTGTGCACGAGACAGTGCCCTGTAACTGTTCACAACAGCAAAGATTTGGAACCAACCCAAATGCCCATCAACGATAGACTGGATAAAGAAAATGTGGCACATATACACCATAGAATACTATGCAGCCATAAAAAAGGATGAGTTCATGTCCTTTGCGGGCACGTGGATGAAGGTGGAAACCATCATTCACAGCAAACTAACACAGGAACAGAAAACCAAACACCACATGTTCTCACTCATAAGTGGGAGGTGAACAATGAGAACATGTGGACACAGGGAGGGGAACATCACACACCAGGGCTTGTCAGCGGGTGGGGGGGCTAAGGGAGGGATAGCTGTGGGTGGGGGGATTGGGGAGGGATAACATTAGGAGAAATACCTAATGTAGATGACAGGGGGATGGACGCAGCAAACCACCATGGCATGTGTATGCCTAAGTAACAAATCTGCACGATCTGTACATGTGCCCCAGAACTTAATGTTAAAAAAAAAAAGACAGCACTCTACAACAAAGAATTGTCTAGTTTAAGACACCAATAGTGCTGAGGTTGGAAAACTGCTGCAGAAAAACTCAACGGCAGTGACAAAAGGAACAACAGTTACGGTGGAGTATCCTGCCAGACCACAGCTTAGCTAGGTGACCAAGGCTAGCATCACCAGTAATGAGACAAGGACCACATCACCTCTGTGGTATCCGTCCCAATAATACCGAACCTCATCTAGTCATGAGAACACATGAAACAAACACAATGGCAAACTAACAGACTGGGACTCTTCCAAAGTGTCATGGCCGTGAAAGACAAGGAAAGACCGAGGATCCGTCACAGACTGAAGGAGGTCAGAGACAATGACAACGAAATGCAAAATAGAGTCCTGGTACAGAGAAAGGACACTGACGGAAAAACTCGTGACACCTAGATGTACTTTAGTTAATAGTATCGTACCAAGGTTAATTTCCTGCCTTTCATAATGGTTCTATGGGTATGTACCTTTTTTTTTTTTTTTTTTTTTTGAGACTGAGTCTCACTCTGTTGCCCAGGCTGGAGTACAGTGGCACAATCTCAGCTCACTACAACCTCTGCCTCCTGGGTTCAAGCAGTTCTCATACCTCAGCCTCCCAAGTAGCTGGGACTACAGGCACATGCCACCATACCTGGCTAGTTTTTGTATTTTTGGTAGAGATGGGGTTTCACCATGTTGCCCAGGCTGGTCTCAAACTCCTGACCTCCAGTGATCTGACCGCATGGGCCTCTCAAAGTGCTGGGATTACAGGCATGAGCCATCGCGTCCAGCCATGTAGGACGTTAACATAACAGCAAGTTGGGTGAAAGGCATATACGATTTTTTTTTTAATTCTTCTTTAAGAGTTACAATTGTCTTACAACAAAAAGTTAAAAAATAACACAATTTTTAAAAAAGGATGGGGAAAATCTACACTGGTTCTGACCAACTGCGAGACACACATACACATAACCAGCAAAGACGTGTGAAGTGAACAAATGGGATGAATACTTTCATCAGTAAAGCAACGCCTGGCATCAGTGGATGGAGACGAACAGTGACAAACTAAGCAGTCACCAAGTCCAGGCAACACAGAAGAGCTTTATTGGGATTGTCTCTTTCCTACTCACACCAACCTTGTGAGACAGACACTCCCTATTCACATTTTACAGGTGAGGAAATGGGTGGACCTGTCCTGACCCAGAACACAGGCTCCGCCCCACTGGTTACACTACCTCTCCATCAGTCCCCAGTTTCCCCTGCCCGCTTCCCCTCCAATCTCGCATTCTCGGTGTGAGTGCTCATCCTGTCACCTGCAGTGAGATGGGCGCTCTGTGCTCAGCTACATGCCGTTCCCTCCACCTGCAGAGGTCTCCCTGGAAACGCTGCTGGGCAGCACGCCCCTGGGTTTCAGCGAAACTCGGTGCACTAGAACAGGAGGCCAAATCAGGGGCGGGGGTGCTCAGACCTCCTCTCCCAGTCCCGCCCCCAGCGGCTGTGCTTGAATTGCAGTGGAAAGTCACAGACCAGGCACACAGCAGGGAAAATCAAAGAGCTCTCTGGTTCTAGTATCTGTCACCTCACTGGCTACACTTACGGTTTGGCAAGAGTCATCCCCAGCATGCTTTGCTGCATGGTTCCTCGAGGGGCTGCGTGACAAGCCAGCACCAAGCATGCACCACCAGAGCGCCTCGAAAATTCGAGAAAGTGTGAACTGCTCAGATGGCACCACTGCTCGTATACATAAGCCTTCACCACTTTTCTTCAACTGGTGGTGTCCCTGTCAAGGACTGTGAAGGTCATGCTGCTGTTCTCTTGCCTCGTCCTCTCTGGGTATCCACTGAGGGTTTGGAGTGGGGCTCTAACTCAAAATGATACTGAATGAGATGCTTATATAAAGTCCCTCAAAAACATGCTGCTGATAACACAAGCCAAAAGGGAGAGAAAATACACACTAAGAGCTGGATGAAAAAGTGACTAACCCAACTTTTCCACACACACTACTGCAGTGTGAAGCCTTCCCGGGCCAGCATGCCAGCCCCACTCCTGGAAGGCTTCCCGAGTCCTGGACCATCCCTTCCATGTTCCTGAGGGCTGCAGAGACCGTCACCTGGCCGGAGACAGGGGCTGCCGGGTGAGGGTGAGGCCCAGGCCTTCAGCTGGCAGTGGGGACAAGAAAGACAACTCCCAACTGGGATGGTGTGGAGAGCCCTCTGAAAAGGCAGTCTACTATAAACTTTCAAACACTTCTGGAAAATTGGGACCGTCTGCTGCCAAAGTCCAACGACTCGGAGAGGCTGCAGATGCCGGGTAGGAAGCTGAGACGGAGACAGGCAAGACAGCTTTGAGCCTGGCATCCAAGTCCATGCACTACCGTGCAGCCCTGTCCGAGAGGGGCAGGGCCAGGCTCCGGGACTCGGCCAGCCACCCACTCTGGCTAGGTCCACTGCATTACAGGACAGACTTCATTCAGATGAACAGTTTCCTAACTAAGCTGCATGGAAGAACCTCCAGGGAAGTTGTACAGAAAGACAGATACTTGAAACCCATGTTCCTGAAGATTTTTAAGACAGAAAATCTGGAGTAAGACATAAAATCTTCCAAGAGTCTTGGGAAGACTGTATCAATCTACCAGGTTTAAAAATGACGGCATCAGAGGAAGAAACTGTGGTCCCAAGGTGGAATTCTGGCACCCTTAGCATCTCTCTATCCAGAAGATGCCCATGTAAATCTCTGCAGGACGTGAGAAGGACAGAGGCCTGAGGACTGGGATTTCGCCCAGGGAGAGGTACTGGACACTGGAAAGCAATTCCTGGGGATTTCAGGCTTCCCAGGTGAGGACAGCACAGGGAAAGATGTGGAAAGGGAGACGCCTCTGGGATCTCAGCTAAACAGCTTCTCCTCCTGTCCCTCTGGCTCCACCCAACAGGGTGACAGAGAATGGAACTACCTAACATTTATTTTAGGTAGTGTGTGCTACATTCTAAGTGCTTTAATTCAGTTACTACTTAACTCTCATGACTTCACAATGAAGGGTAAGTAGGATTTATGCTCCCATTCTGCAGATTAGAAGACTGAGGCATAGTGAGACTAGGCAATCTGCTGAAGAACAGAGGCAGAACGAGGCCCTGGGCAGCCCGACTGGAGAGCCCATCTTCTTTGATACAGTGTGATAGAGAAAGCATCTCCACGCTGTACCAAAGGCAATTACGGAGAAAAGCGCAAAGGAGCAGATATTAGGTAGAAAAAACTGTCTAAGACCCTCCAGTGCCTACGACCATTCTAGATCCTGTCTTCCTGAAATGATTGGCTGACAGCTTTGTGCTCAGCTGTTCTCAAACAATGGTGTAACATGCACACCCCAGGTCCTTGTGAATGCTACAGCACACAGGCACATATGTGCTGGTGGCAACATGAAGAGTGCATATCCTTTCCAAGCACTACTGTGTGGCAGCCATGCCTGGGCTGTGGAGCCATGATGGTGGAACGCATTCCCGGGAAGCAGCAGGGTAATTACTCAGCACCTTTCAACTGAACGCCTCCCGGACCAGGGTGGTGGTGACGGGGCCTAAGACCACCTCTCTCAGGTTAGGAAGCGGTGAGGCTTTGTGAGGCAGGGATCCTGGTCCGGACAGTACCCTAACTGCACCCCTTCCTTCTTGCTCTGTCTCTAGCAGCAATACAGACTCTTCCTTTCAGCTGACCGTGCCTGCACCAGGCCTTCCCACCCTCTGCTTCACCTGGCAGGATATCTGAGCTTAAGGAGCTTGAAAGCATTGCTAAATAGCAACTTTCCTTTGCAGTGACTTTGCTGACACGACAGGAGAAACTTGTAATCATAAAAAAAGACTGACTGGGCTAATTGCATAAAGTTTATTTCCCCTTTCTAATAAATATTTACCATCCAATGTTTATAACTTTTATGTTTGGACTTTCTTGAAATGCTTTATTGAATTAAAAACATCACATTACCATTGGCTAAAAGAGGAGACAGCTGTATTTGCCAATAACTTTTGCAACAAATGCCAGCTACTGATGCCAATTTTTTCTAGTTCATATTTCCATAGACAGCCTTACAATACTAGCATTCTGCAGACAGACGGGAAGGATTCAGTGGTAATGCTGTGAGGGCCTCCAGAGCCCTAAAAATTAATATGGACTGTATTTTAATTTTTCTCATTTCTCTGGTATGCAAATGTTTGAGAAATGAACAACCTGGTTAACAGTTGAAGCCTAGACTCCTCCTAAAGCAATGGGAGTGATGCTTTTCCAAAATTATTTGCCTACACCTTTGAGTAAGGAAATGATCTTTAAATTGATAGGTCTTAAAACAGCTATGAATTGGGAACGGCAGAACATACAGAGAGGCCCAGTCAGAAGGAACGTCTGCATTCGAAATTCCGCCCAGCACGTGGCCATTCTGTGTTTCTGTAGGTACCTGATGGAGTCTTCTCAGAGTATGTGGTGAATGCATTACTATAAAACACATAAGATGACCCAGAAAACAGTTAAAATTGAAGTGTTTTAAAAATATAAAACATTCTACATTTGTGATATAATAATGTATCGGGGGTTTTTTTGGTCAACACATAACAAGATCTGGCCCTGGGTCTACTAACTACTGTAATTTTGAATCTCTAAATGGTATTTTGAGATGTTGACCACAATTTACATGGTATGAAAATATCTGTGATTCCGTGGTCGGGCATGGTGGCTCCATGTCTGTAGTCCCAGCATTTTGGGAGGCTGAGGCAGGTGGATCACCTGAGGTCAGGAGTCTGAAACCAGCCTGGCCAATGTGACAAACCCTGTCTCTACCAAAAATACAGAAATTAGCCAGGTATGGTGGCAGGTACCTGTAATCCCAGCTACTTGGGAAGCTGAGGCAGGAGAATTGGTTGAACCTGGGAGGCGGATGTTGCAGTGAGCTGAGATTGTGCCACTGCACGCCAGCCTGGGCAACAGAGCGAGACTCCATCAAGAGAAAATATATCCGTCTGTCCGTCCATCCGTCCGTCCATATATCTGTCTCTCTGTATAGCTATCTATCTACCTACCTAGCTACCTAAGCTATGATTCCTAATCACAGTGGCAGTCACAGGTATGACTAAGACTGCCGTGGTTTACCACCAACATTCAGAATGGAAGAGAATACTAACTTCCATTAGAACTTGAAGAAAAAGACAAGTGTAATCTGTTTCCTATCCTGATTCACCAATTCTTTGAAGTCTTCCAAGGACCCTAGGTAAGTGGCTCTGCTCTGGTACAATAACACAGAAGTGTGGATGAGAAATGCTGACCCCTAAGACCAGGGAGGCCTCTCCCTCCTACCAGGAACAGTGTGGGCTCATCTGGAGGCAGGCAAGCTACTTTCCCTCAGAAGAGGCAGTGGCAAAATGAAAACTAGTCATGATGGTATTTTTCTTAAAATATAGTCTATCCAGTTTCTTTTCTTCTTATTTTTCTGTATTTCAGAAAAATAAAAAGCAACTGTTCAACTCCTCAGCACTGGCATGGCTCACAGTTTTATTCCCTTGGCAGTGTCCAGCCTGTCATATTTCATCATTTTTTTTTTGTCTTGAAATATGCTTAAAGTTCTAGAAAATTTTAAGATAAAAGATACACAGACATACACACACATTCCCCAAAACTGCTACCCCCTTTATGATCAGGTGCTTTTCTAAGCTACCCCAGACTCTGCACAGAACTCTTACCAGTTCTCAGCAAGTCTTTGGGGGCGGGAGGGTCCAAGGCTTAGAAATACGAATAGTGTTCTCAATTCCTACATATGAATAGGGTTAAGAGAGCAGAGTCCTCCAAACTTTCAGAGTTACAATTCCTTCACCCCTACAACTCCTGTTTACATTTTCCTTGCATTTTACAGCATCTAGCAAGTAGCATTATTTTTCTCATTAAAGGAGGCCAAAATTGGTTTGAAGAGTATTCTTGAGCATTTTGCGTCAAAGTTCCCTCTGAAATTACTAATGACACCTTGAGATGCCATGGCATCACTGGTGTGACTGCTGATGAGAAAACCAGACCATTAGTGCTGCCTTTCTGGAGATACGGGATGATCATGGGGCCTCACGTAGACCCACATCTAAACTGAACACATCAAGAACCCTAATATAATGTGAATTGTATACGTTTCTTAATGGCATGAAGTACAAATCATTAATATGCATTTATGATACATCTGACATGATCTGTTTCTAATGTGCTTAATCACAGGAATAAGCAATACATGATGATAGTTTCTCTTCTTTCTTGGCTTATTAGCTAAAACTCTCTTATTTATTGGTTGGTTCACAGTTGACACTCTAATCTTCAACTCATCACATTCTGCCTTTATGTAAGATTATTTCAGGGCAGGCGTGGGGCTCATGCCTGTGATCTCAACACTTTGGGAGGACGAGGGAAGTGGATCACTTGAGGTCAGGAGTTCAAGACCACCCTGGCCAACATGGGGAAACCCTGTGTTTACTAAAAAAACAAAAATTAGCTGGGCGTGGTGGCGGGTGCCTGTAATCCCAGCTACTCGGGAGGCTGAGACAGGAGAATTGCTTGAACCCGGGAGGCGGAGGCTGCAGTAAGCTGAGATTGTGCCACTGTACTCCAACCTGGGTAACAAGAGTGAAACTCTGTCTCAAAAAAAAAAAAAAAAAGATTATTCCACCTCATATATAGTATAAAAACCTTACAAGAATATGCAGTTATGCATTACTCAACAAGGGGAACATTCTGAGAAATGCACCGTGCAAACATCACAGCGTGCACTTATACAGACCTAGACAGTACAGCCTACTCTTCACCTAAGCTACGCTGTGTAGCCTACTGCTGCCAGGCTACAAACCTGTATGGCGTGGTACTATGTTACTGCCTACTGTAGGTAACTGTAACAGAATGGTATCTGTGTATCTAAACTCTGAAATGGTAGGTGAAAATATGGCTTAACGGATTAAAAATGGTACACCTGTACAGGGCAGCTCCATGATAATCTTACAGGACCACCATCATGTATGCACACAGCTGATACTGACTGAAACGTCACCACGAGGTGCAGGACTGTACTTTCATCTCTCCCTTTCTGGCCTTTGTACGAATGTCATGCCTTTTACTTTCATGTATGTCAAACACCCTAAACTAACAATATTAGTTTCCTATGGCAATCTGTATTAGTTTCCTATTGCTGCTGCTACAAACAACACAATTCTCGTTTAATTGGCTTAAAACAACACAATTCGCTTCTAGTTCTGGATGTCAGAGTCCAAAATCAGCCTCACTGAGCTAAGCTAAGGTGTCAATAGGGCTGGTTCCTTCTGTAAGCCTGTGGGGTTTCCTTGCCTTTTCCAGCTTCTAACAGCTGCTGCATTCCTCGGCTCACGGCCCCCTCCTTGCATCAAGAGGGTCTATGGCTTCATGCTTCCACTGCCACATCTCTTATTACTCACCCTGATCTCCTGTCTCCCTCTTACTAAGGACTCTTGCGTACACTGGGCCACCTAGATAATCCAGGAAAATCTCCCATCTCAAGATACTTAGCCTCACCAGCAAAGTCCCTTCCACCACAAAAAGTAACACTCACAGGTTCTGGAGAATAGGACATAAAGTTCTTCTCAACTATATTCTTACTGTTTTACATAGAACACACTTGGTTAAATGATCAATAATCTTTTGAAGACTTTAAGTATATTGAAATCTATCACATATTTGCCCATGAAGGTACAACTTCCAGGGCTATTTACCTTTTTGTGTAGATCCGTATTTCCACCTAATATCATTTTCTGCCAAAGATTTCCTTTAATATTTCTTACAGTGTCAGCTTCTGGGTGATACATTTTTTTTAGCTTTCAGAAAAACTGCACTTCACATTTAATATTGAAAAATATTTTTGCTGGGTATAGAATTGTAGGCTGACAGCCCCTGTTTCTTTTAGTATTTTACAATGTTTCTCCATTGTCCATTCACTTGCACTGTTTCTAATGAGAATTGGATGTACTGTTAGTTTTACCTTTATCTGTATATTAGATTGTCTTTTTTTTCCTCTGCCTCCTTCAAGATTTTCTCTTTTTTACTACTTCTAAACAATTTTATTATAATGAGTATTTTTCCAGATTTCTTCATGTGTTTTGTGCTTGGGGACCCTTGAGCTTCTTGAATCTGTGGTCTTACAGTTTTCATCAAATTTGGGTAATTTTTGGCCATTGTTTCTTCAAATATTTTTCCTATCCCTTGCATCATCTCTTTCAGAGGTGTTAATTACATATTTTATTAGGCCACTTGAAGCCTCACAGGTCAGCAATACTGTTTTTTGTTTTCAGTTTGTGTTTTAATTTGGATAGTTCTGATTGCTTTGTTTTCAGGTTCACCAATCTACAATTTTTAATTTGCCATCAATTCCATTCAGGGTATCTTTCCTCTAAGATATTGTAGTTTTCCTTCCAAGAAGTTCTATTTGATCTTTTTAAGATATGTATCTTTCACGTTTCTGTTTAATATGTTTAATCTTCTGCTACCTTCTTCAACCTGGCATATCATCATAATTCCTGTTTTAATGTCCTTGACACAGGTAATTCTCTCACCTGTGGCATTACTAGGTTGATTCTGATTGATTTATTTTCCCCCTCATTATGGTAGATATGTTTTCCTGCTCCTTGGGACACCTGGTTGTTTTTTATTTGATGCTAGACATCGTGATTTTACTTTATTGAGTGATACGTAGTTTTGTACTTCTACGAATATATCTGAGCTCTGTTCTAGGACTTGGTTAAAACATTTGGAAATAGTTTGATGCTTTGAGATGTTGCTTTTAAGCCTTATTATATGGAACCAGATCAGCATTTAGCGTAGGGCTAATTTTCCTGTGCTACTGAAGGAAAAGCCTCTTGTGCTCTACTTGATGACTGTGAGCTCCAGAGATTCTTCCCTCTAACTCTTTTAGATGGTTCTTTTCCTGGCCTCAGGTAGTTTTTCACACACCTGTGCTGAGCACTAAGCTGAATACGCATAGGGGATTCTGCAGATTTCCCAGTTCTCTCCACAGCCAGCTCTTTCTTCTGTGGTCCTCTGCCTTGTGAACTCTCGTTGCCTTGGCTTCCCTGTACAACCAGCTGTGTTTCCTCAACTCAGGAGGACTCAGAGCTGCTCCTCTGACTGAAGACTGTCCAGGCCACAGGCCAGGACAATCACAGGGCTCACCTTACTTATTTTACATCTCTCAAGGATCACAAGATTTTGCTCCTTGATGTCCAGTGCCTTGGAAATCACTGTTTCATAAATTTTATCTGTTTTTTTTTTTTTTTCAGTTGTTTCTAAAGTAAAGTAAATCAGGCCCTTGTTATTTTCTCTTGGCTGAAAGCAAAAGTTGGGATAAGAAATTTAAAAGCAACTTTGGGATAGTGATCATTTCATTACATGATATCCATTTCAGTCTGCAGGGGCATGAAAGAGAACTAATGGTTCTAAAAGTCAATTACGGCACTGGATTAAAAGACTTTTCTTATTGGCTCTGGTGTCTCTGGCTGAATGAACAGGACAGGTTTTAGATGATGCTTAATTTTCCACAGCTCCCAGGAGTTCAACAGAGAGAAATGCAGATCCTGGAGATGTACAGATGAATTTGCTCTGTTCCCCACCACAGATGGGACTCAGTGTTATCCAGAAAGGTAGTAACACAGGTATCAGCTCACCCTACTGGGCACCAACCTTATGACAGACCCAGTTCCCACACTTGTCATGTATCAACTGACCAGAAGCCTGAGTTTTACTAACAGACTCTATGGCATAGAGAGAGATGATCACTAGGAACCAGCTGGCAAATCACTCACTGCCAGACTCTTTGCAGTGCCTTGAATTGCTTCTTGTTCTGGGAGGAAGCTATGGAAATGGTTTATATGAACCCCTGCAAGACAACTGACAAGGTCTCATGTGTTATCTTGGTGAACCAGACGGCCAGACTGAGAAATGTGAAATCAGGTTTATAGAGTAATACATCGCACAGGCAGGTCTCTAAGGGCTTCTTCCTCAAATCTGAGCTTTTCCACAGGTTCAGTAACAACTGAGCAAAGCCATATAAGGAAGGCTTAACAAATTTGCTGTTACGGTCATGGCTGGATCTCAGCCCAACACATACTTACTGAGCACCTACTATATGCCAGGTACTGCCCAAGGCAGTTCAGAAACACAGGTGAGCAGAAGCAAAGACTGCTGCTCTGGAGGGGTTTACAATCTCGAAGAGGGAGACACAGGAACAGCTATAATCAACAGGTGAGCCACAGAGCATGTTAAATGAGGGTAAGTGTCTGAAAGCAGGGCTTTCCTTTAATGAATTGGAAGAGGTGGATGCTTCACAGGTGTGCAGAGGGTACCGGACTGTCAACTTGAAGAAAGGTGGCCAGGGTAGGCCTCATTGAGAAGCTTACACTAAAAAAAACAGAATTCAAAAGAAATGAGGGAATCAGTCATGCGGATAACTGGGAGAAGACTGGCGGGGCGGAGGAAACAGCCAGCATGAAACAAGTACTCTCTGGTGGGGTCCGAGAAGAACAGAAAAAGCAGTACAGCTGGAACAGAGTAAGTGCCAGTCAGGAAGACGCCCAGACGGAGGAAGGGAGGCGCACACGCCCACACCAACAAGGCGCGTCGCAGGGAAGAATGAAGGGACGACAGCACACGTACGCTCTCCTGCCTTACCCAACATCAACCACAACACAGGCCTACAAAACCAGGGACGGCGCAAACTGGGGACACAGCAGGCCCTGGAGCGTGGCACTGTCTTCACCTGGACTTAACTGACACATGCCCCAGGCCTAGGGGAGCAGGGCCCCAAGTCCTCGGTTCTCAAAGGGTTCACAGGGAAGCAATGGGTCTTCTGCATTTTCTTCCCCAGTCGTGCAAAAGAGTTATGAGTGTGACATTTTCTCCAGTGTGCATGGTCACTGCAACCTCACGGTCAGATTCCTCTAAAGAAAGTGTCACTAGCCTTGCAAGCAGGACAGTCACCACCGACCAGCTGAGACTGGTGGCCATCAAGGGGACTGTCATTCCATCATTCCCCTAACAAATCATTTCTGCTAGTTACTGGAGAGGAAAACACAGATTTATTTTATTGTTGCGAAACCCTCAAGGCAAAAGCAAGCAGGAAAGCACAGTTTGCAGTTCCTATGGAGTCCAGGATGAAATGTCCGGTCTCCTGTAACGTGAACACAGGAAGATCTCACTAGATATGCATTTGGATTTCGAGCTTCTAGGGAGAAAGGAGCCACAAAGCTGAGCTAATCGATGCTTGCTGCCTTCTAATTGAATTCTTCTAATAAAATGATGACTCTGAAGGAAAATAAAATACCACATCCCCTACCTCCTCGTTGGGGTCTTTGAATGACGGAAGCTTTCCTTTCCTCCCTCAGGAACAGCTACACCTCGGCCTGCTTTCTAGCCCCCCGCTTTCCAGCTGGGTGAACCTGGCTTGTTTCCTAATCTCTCTTAGCTTCTACATTCTCATCTGTTAAAGTGGGGTTAAAAACCCTTGCCTCTGGGGTTGCAGTCAGGGTTGTGTGCAACAGTGCCAGGACAAAGCGCAGCCTGGGAGACTGTGGGCCCCCAGTACATGTGTCTCCCTCCCTCGGTCCCTCCTCTTCCAACTGGGACGCAAGGGCTTGGCTCCTAGAAGGGAAAAGAGCTCCAGCTCTCAGGGAACAGACAGTCTCTGCCCAGCCCCCACCCCACTTAATCCTGCCCTGTTGGATCCGTTCAGCCTGGCCTGCCACATCTCGTCGGCCCTGGGGAGGACTCCACAGTGGGCAGAAGGATCACTCTGCCCCTTGGCTCAGCTGGGCACTATCCACTTCCCCACCCCTGGTGTCTGGGGCCCTTTTCTCTGCCTTAAATCCTCCCTGGTTAGCCCATCCACATGATCTCATTCGGTCTCCACACCATCAAGGGACTCCCTGAAACCGGCCCTTTCCTGGCATCTCTGTACCATCCATGCACTGCAGGGACTGAAGAGGGGACAGGCAGATAGGACGCCTCTTGGCAGGCACTGTGTGTGCATGAGAGCCGTGGCTGATGGAGGCTGGGCGCTGCTGCAGGGTGCCGGGGCGACCCCATCCCAGGGCTCATGACCCCTCCCCATGGAGGTGTCCTTCAACCCAGCTTCCGGGGGCAGGAGGTCCAGGCAGCCAGTGGGACACTGACATGGCTGGCAGCTTCCCATCAGTCTCCGGAAGGGACCCTCGCAGGCATGCTCCTCAGGGGAATGGCAGGGGACAATCAGCACTACAGTGTGGGTAAACGTCCTTTGGGGAAACAGCCAGGAGGAGGCAACCGCCTGGCTTTGAGGAGCTGCCCTTTTACGTATCCCCAAAGTGGCCGGCGATGCCCCACCTGCAGGTTGTGCCCCAATTCCTAAATTAACTCACACTTAGACAGGAAGCACTCAAGAGGCTGCGTCTGTCTCCAGAAATCTGGGCTAATGGGCACTGGGACCGCATTCTGGAGGCAGCCCTGTGTGTACCTGTGTGCCTTGGTGCTGCTCCGAGTGCTTGCTTCAGGAACCTGCCCGGCCGTCCGCACATCCTCCCTGGGACCAGGTGCGATTCTGAGCGCCAGTGCTGGGACAGCCCTCCCTCAGGCTGACCACCCGCTGCCTGGCTGCTGAGGTGCACGGACCCCGACCTGGTTCCTCTACTTCTGTCCCCCTCTGCAGGATGGTGCAGGCTCTGCTTCCCCAGCCCAGTCTGCCAGGGCCAGCTGGACCACAGGCTCCTGGTCTCTCCCTGTGGCCAGGGCCTTCCCTGTCTGCTACACAGATGGCCACAGGCATGGAGACTGCCCTGCCCTGGGTACCCACATGCCCGTCTTGGCAACCCCCACTCATAAAACCAGCCAAGCTCTGGACCTTGCTGTTTGTATCATGGTGAAAAAGTATACACTTGGGGGTGAAAGAGGCTTGAGTTCAAATCCTTGCTCTGCTACCTACTAACCAAGCCATTCTGGAGTTATGGCGAAGACTAACTGGGATCACGCATGTTGGAAGCGTTAGTACCAAACACATAGGCATTGCTCAATAAGCGGCAACTGTTTAATGGGGTTATTATCATATAATAAATTTATCACTATTTTTTTTGTTTGTTTTTTGAGACGGAGTCTCACTCTGTCACCCAGGCTAGAGTGCAGTGGTGCAATCTCGGCTCACTGCCACCTCCGCCTCCCGGGTTCAAGCAATTCTCTGGTTCAGCCTCCCGAGCAGCTGGGATTACAGGTGCCCACCACCAAACGCGGCTAATTTTTGTATTTTTAGTAGAGACGGGGTTTCACCATCTTGGCCAGGCTGTTCTTGAACTCCTAACCTCGTGATCCACCTGCCTTGGCCTCCCAAAGTACTGGGATTACAGGTGTGAGCCACTGCGCCCGGCCAATTTGTTACTTGTTAAATTTTCGCAATCTGATACTCTCAAATGTTTAACAGTTTTAACCCTCTTCTTTATCCATGCAGCGTTTGCAGTCAGGTGACAGTGTTCTGCATCTCTAGTGTCCTAAGGTTTCCATACTAAAATCTCAGGCTACCGGAGTCAGTAGCAACCCTGAAGCATTCCCCTGCAAAAGTGCCCACGTGAGGGACTGTGTGGAGATGTGTGGCTGCAATTGTGTGTGTAGGTGTGTATGTGTGTACGGCTATGTGGGGTGCACATGTGCAGGTGCCTGTGAGGATGTGTTTATGCCTGTCTCTGTATGTGAATGTCTGTGTGCATATAATGTATGCGCGCACTTGTGCGTGTGGGTGCATGTGCTGAGTGTGAATGCCCACGTCCTCCAGCAGAAGCCAGACCCGCTGCGGGAGGGCTGAACCCATGCTCTGTCCCGAGCCAGCCCTCCTGTGGCTGCTTACCTCCTTGTTTCTGCAGAAGGTAGCGTTGGTGCCGAACAGGATCTGGCACTGCTCGTCGGCACTGTAGTGCATGCCCGGCAGCTTGTGTGGGAGGCGGACCCAGTGCTGGCTTCTGGCGTCGGTCACCAGCAAGCAGGTGCTGACTTGTGACCTGGAACAGCCGAGAGGCAAGTTGACTTGCAAATGTGCTGCCAAGATTCATGAGTTTTCAGTCACCAAGAAGGAGGCACCTCCACATTCTTTATGGAAAAAGGATGCAGGCTCTGGCCACACGGACTGATTTTTCCTATGCATTCCTCTTTTTCCACATGGCCAAATGTGAATCTTCCCTCTGAAGGCAGTAAGAACCTGGAGACTCAGGAGGGGCCCAGGAATGACACCCACGAGGCTGGTGGACTTTTACTGAGGAGGCTGAAAGCTTTCTTCAATGAAAATGATTTTGGAATAGATCATTGTATTTTCTTAGACTATGGCTTTGAGCAAACACGATCATGAATAAGGAACAAGTCCAAGTTAGAATTGTTTTACTTTCAATGAAATCAAAGGGCTTATTTCCAACTCTGCAGGTTCCCTTTGAGCACTTGTGGGGCCTTGTGTCTCACCTGACCACATTGTCCCCGAAAGCCACCAGCAACACCTGCCAAGGACTTCAGGATTTCAACCGGGGTGGGAGCATTCATTTACAATGACAGGTGCATCTCTAAAAGTGGGAACTGGGGGCTGGGTTTCGTGGCTTTAAGCCAGCCACTGGGATTACTAAGTCAGTAATCTTAGCACTTTGGGAGGCCAAGGTAGGTGGATCACTTGAAGTCAGGAGTTCGAGACCAGCCTGGCCAACATGGCAAAACTCTGTCTGTATTAAAAATACAAAAATTAGCTGAGCATGGGGGCAAGCGCCTATAGTCCCCGCTACTTGGAAGCCTGAAGCAGACTTGCTTGAACTTGGGAGGCTGAGGCTGCAGTGAGCTGAGATTGCACCACTGCACTACAGCCTGGGTGACAGAGTGAGACTCTGACTCATAAGTAAATAAATGAATAAATAAGTGAACTGGGGATTGTGAGGTTCTGATTCTACAGGAGGTTACTTACTTCAATGCTTTTATTTCTCAATTTCTAAAACAAGGCAGATGGTTTCAGGCAGGAAACTCAGTCACTTGGCAAGATTCTTAAGGAAAGTTGCATGAACACAAGACACACAGACTGATCCTGGTTTACTTCTCCTGGGCTTAGACATACACCACTTGTCACCAGTGGGACCAGTGCTGTGTACGTGAGCAAATAAAAATGCCTCTTCTTGGCCAGGCATGGTGGCACATGCCTATAATCTCAGCACTTTGGAAGGCTGAAGTGGGCAAATCACCTGAGGTCAGGAGTTTGAGACCAGCCTGGTCAACATGGTGAAACTCTGTCTCTACTAAAAATACAAAAACTAGCTGGCTGTGGTGACGTGTGCCTATAATCCCAGGTACCGGGGGGGCTGAGGCAGGAGAATTGCTTGAGCCCAGTAGGCAGAGGTTGTAGTGAGCTGAGATCGCATTACTGTACTCCAGGCTGGGAGACAGAGTAAGACTGCATCTCAACAAAACAAAACAAAACAAAACCAACCAACCAAACAGAAAGCACCCATCTCGTCGCCGTGACCCTTTCTCGATAGAGCAAAATAACATCACAGCGCTGACAGCACTTCTTAAGATCTGTGGTAACAAACACTCGGTCGGATATAGACTATATTTAAAGTGACGAGTGCACTTTTAAGCTGGTTTACCTCTGAACAATTTCCCATCAACAGGGAACGTCATGAAAAAAGACCCGGGATGGCACCTTTGCCACTACGTCCTGAAGTCACCGGGAACTTGACTGTGTTACTGGACTGAGAAGCTTCATCGGCAGGTGAGACTTGCCGACTCACTGCTGTCTCCCAGGGTGCATGCATTAACATGGCTAAGTACTGCAGTGGCCGGGGTCTGCACAGTCACTCTGTAAACCAACCCCGACATCCTGACACTAAGGGACCTGCACTGTTCGCGGGTACAGACTGTTTGACAAAGGTGTCAAATGAGATGGCCGATTCCTCCACAGAAATCTGAGAATGGAAGCATGCCAACATCTTCTGGGAAGAAAGTAGCAGTGAGAGAAACATAGCCCTCTCCTCCCCTGAAGTGAAGAAGGGGAGCAAATCCACCCCCAACCCCCAGCAAATTCACTTCCTCTTGAGGGGAGCGGCCTTCACTTCCACGCCAGGAAATGCTCCATTCTGCAGCAGCCCAGGGGCGCCCCTGGTGACCACACAGTCACAACAGTACAGAGGAATGAAACGGGCTTCCTAAGACAGGTGACTATGTTGATATTTCAATCGATCGATAATTATGTAATGATCACCGACTGCGCACCCAACATTGGAGCAGATGTGCACGTGGGAGGTATTCTCGCCATCACAGGACACTCTGCACTGACCGCCTCTTGAGGCTGATGCAAATCCCAAATGAAAGTCACGTCTCCTACTTCACACCTGCTGAGACTCCAATAGTTTCGTCTTTTAGAAGTACTTCCTATTGCACTAATCCTAAAGAATAATTCTGGGACTTACTTGAGGAAATGTTCAAGGTCGTCTCGGCTGCAGGAGGACCAGGAGAGGTCACTCGGGTTCCGGCCTTTCACCCACTCTCCTGACATGATGTGGGGCTTGCCAGTGCAGGATGCGTGGTCATCGTCGTGATTCATGCCCAAGCTGTCCAAGAAAGAGGGAGAGGAACGCTTATGCTACAGGCTTCCCATTTCCAGGTGCGGGTGAAAGCGGACCATCAAGCCTTAAATACAAAAACTGACATACGGTGAGAGTGGTTCTCACAGAGCAGACCCATAGTCTTGCGTTTTTGGAGAAACACAGGGTTAGGACTTGCTTATTTATGAATGAAGAGAAATTGAGCAAATGACAGACACTAATAGCCCTCGCTAAATAACAATAAATCAACAAAGTATGTTAACTCTGATAATAAACTGTGACATGATAGTTCTTAAACTCTAAGCTTCTGATGGTTAGACTTGTTTTCTTACACTAAATATTCCAATATTCATGGCTTAAGTGTTTCTGTTCCTTAAGAGATAAATCATTGTGCTAAGGGGAATCACTGGGAACCATCCTAGATACTGACTTATAGAATGTCCTGAACTGAAGCCTTCGAACTCATTATAAAGTATGGCTTTTCTGTCTTTCATATCACTATACCTGAGTCTAACAAGATCATACCTGTCCCCTTCCCTATTCCCCTTCCCCCTGTCCCTCTTCCCTAAGAGATACCAGGATGCCTGTCCAGGCCTGGAGGGCTGATCACACACTGTGAGCTGAATAGTGAGCTTAGCGTATACACATGCCCTCATTGGGGTGAGCCCAGACACGCAACACACAATATCCAGCGGCCCACAGTCCGCTGGCCCAGAGTTCCTTATGACCTAATGTGTAGAAGGATGACCATCTTTCAACAATCTCAGTGGAACAATACAAAAAAATGCAATTTCATTCATTCAAAAATATTAGATGCTTTCCAAGTGACAGGTGATGGACCACAAGGAGAAGACCTCAGATCACTGGCAGCTCGGGAGAAGAGATGAACACAGAGATAATGAAAGAGGTTTCTAAATTCTGCTCTAGAGCCACGTTTTCCTAATCGGCTCACAGATGTCTGACCATCTTCCATCAACTCCCCTACCTGGTGCCTAATGGTGGTGTCTCCCCAAAAGAAGCTCACCCTGTCTTATCCTCTGCATACCTGCAGGCCACCCCCACGCCCTTTGCCCACAGAGATCCTACCCTGGCCAGCTCCCACGTGGAGCTGGATCAGCTGAAGTCACCCATGTCCTTTGGAGGATATGCTGCCTGGCGCTCATGTGTTCCAAACTTTGGGCCAGCAGGGCCTTCTCTGATCACCCACACGTGACTGTCCCCATCAGTAGAGGGGGGCAGGCTTACCAACCTTCAATTGTATTTATTCTTAAATACTGATGCCAGTGACACTTGTTATTTCAATTCACACATGTGGTTACACGTTGGGTTAACCAATGAAATATGAGGACAAAGGCCAATTTGTTCTCATGAAAACAGATTTAGCCAGTAGCTAAGATAGACTGCTGTCCAATTGGGTGTGGGCAAAACAACTGTAAATGATGAGGAATAAATCATAAAAATCTGCTTCCAGGCTGCTTCACAAGAGTCTTTTATAATCCTTTCTACATATATACACACGCACACACACACACACACGCATGAAACGAAACTGGATTCAAACTCTCATTATAGGCATGCTTTGTGTGAGGAAGGTATATTAGTCCATTTTCACACTGCTATAAAGATACTGCCTGAGACTTGGCAATTTATAAAGAAAAAAGGTTTAATGACTCACAGCTCTGGTGGGGAGGCCTCCGC
This sequence comes from Alouatta palliata, assembly GCA_004027835.1. Taxonomy (NCBI): domain Eukaryota; kingdom Metazoa; phylum Chordata; class Mammalia; order Primates; family Atelidae; genus Alouatta; species Alouatta palliata. Next base: position 109,612 of record PVKV010002222.1, on the reverse strand, counting down.
AAACTTACAATCGTGGCAGAAGGTGAAGGGGAAGCAAGGGCCTTCTTCACATGAAAGCAGGAGAGTGAAGTGCAAGCAGGGAAAATGCCAGATGCTTCGAAACCCATCAGAGCTTGTGACAACTCTTCACTATCACAAGAATAGTGTGGGGGAAACCACATCTGATCACCTCCCGCCAGGTTCTTCCCTCAACATGTTGGAATTTGGGGATTACAACTCGAGATGAGATTCGGGTGGGGACATAGCCAAACCCTATCAGAAGGTGACATGGAAGTCCAATTGGCAGACACCCATCCTCAAAGAAGAGGTTTTCCTTCTCTATTACAAAATTTTTGGGAAAAAAACTAATGTTTTCATAGCTTAAGTTAAAAGAAAATGTCTAAGGCACCTAAGTATAATGTCTTGATATTTCTCCACTTGAATCAATCTTTTGGTTAATTGATCAAGTGACCAACTACGGTCATGTCTGAAAAGAGAGTGTCGCATCGCCACCTAGGTATAGACGGCCACATTTTCCCCTGGTTGGGGCCTCTGTCAACCTCAGACCCTCCCGACTAGAGGCCCACCGGCTCTTTCAGCTCATCCAGCGCAAAGTGAGCACTTGGAAACATGTTTACCGAACGGATTATCTGTGTAATACTGAAGACAGTGCCAAAAAATACTGAAGAACTCATATCCATGACAAAGGTGTTGATCTGGCGTGGTGGTGGACTTCTCAGCAGAACAGCAAAAGGCACCTCTCCTTAGATTGTCTCACGGGTGAGCCTAGCATGCAAGGCCAAGTCTGTCTGACACCAGATACATGGCTGCATGCACTCCACTACATTTCATCTTAGTACACAGCCTATGCGCATAGGAGGGACTGAACCCCTCTTCCTTCTCCTCTGACTTCATCCCTGTGCAGAGCTCCAGACCCTTCTACCCATCCTAAAATGGTAGAACTCACGGCCCATCAGGAAACGATCCTCAGAATCCACCTCTCATTAGATTAGTCCTCCTGCCTCCATGTCAGGTATCCAACCAATTAGGGTTAAAGGAAGAATGAAGACATTATCAGACAAATCTGGCCAGTGAGAACAGTTTAGCTATATTCTTTTTTTAATAACCCATATATATCACATTTTCTTTTTTATGATGGTGAAATTAATATTTATTTAATTATACTTTAAGTTCTGGGGTACACGTGCGGATCTTGCACGACTGTTGCATAGGTACACACATGCCTCCATCCCCCGTCACCTACATTGGGTATTTCTCCCAGTGTTATCCCTCCTCAATCTCTCCCCTCCCTGCTATCCCTCCCCTAGCCCCCCATCCCCCAGGAGATCCTAGTGTGTGGTGTTTAGCAATATTCTTAATGCTCACTTTGTTGAATAAAGTGAGTCCTATTTTTTCAATGTAATTACTCAGCTTTTGACTTTACTTCTGGTTGAGCAACAGAAATGTTTATTTACATGTAAGTCCATGAGAAAGCAATCTTCATTTGGCTTTAAAAAATTATGTTACAAATGAAAAAGATTTTAAAAATATATTCATACTCAGCATACGTAAAAACATTTGCTTTGCTTTCACTCTCAGTATGAATTCTTACTTTTTTTTTTTGAGGTTCATTTTCTTTAATGGTATTTTATGGTGGTAAGAGCACTTAACAAGAGAGCGCCCTCTGAAGTTTTTAGGCTTACAATACAGTATTGCTGACTACAGCTGCAATGCCGTACAGAGCTCTCACTAGCTCCACAGAAACTCTGAAGCCACCAGTAAGCAGCTCCCACTTCCTCCTCCCCACAGCCCCTGGCAATACAAGCCCCCTCTTTGATTCTACGAATTTGACTATTTTAGATGCCTTATATAAGCGGAATCCTGCAGTTCTTTCCTTCTGTGACTAGCTTCTTTCATTTAGCATAAAGTAAGGGGTTAAGTTTTTAAATATATAAGAAACTCCTGCAACTCAATAGCAAAAAAACTAACAACCCAGTGAAAAATGGGCCAAAGTCTTGAGACGACATTTCTCTAAAGAAGACACACAAACGGCCACCAGGTACATGAAAGGCTGTCCCATGTCACTAATCATCAGAGAAACACAAATTAAAACCACAATGAGACACCACCTTAGACCTCTCATGAGGTTTATTACGAAAAATACAAAACATGCTAAGTGCCTGCGACAATGTAGAGAAATTAAAACCCCTGCATGCTGTTGGGAAGAATGCAAAATGGTATAGATGTTATGAAAAACCAGTATGGAGGTTCCTCAAAAAATTAAAAATAAAACTACTGTATGATCCAACAATCCTCTTTCAAGATATTTATGTGAAAGAATCGAAACCAGTGTCTCAGACATCTGTGCGCCCATGTTCAGTTACAGCATTATTCCCAATAGCCAAGATATGAGAACAACCTAAATAGCCATTGATAGTGTTATATTCGATGTGAGATTAAGGGACCAGCACCAAGACAAAAGTATGCCAAATAGCAGGGTTTATTGAGCCGGCGACCATGGAGGACTCGCGTCTCTCCAACCCGTGGCCCCGAATGGAGGGTGTTAAGACCCTTTATACCCGTAGAAATCACTTTGGGAGTCAGGGTGAGAGGCGGGGGTGGGGGTGAGGGACACAGACATTTAGGGGTTTTCGTAAATCATCTCCCAGACAGAGAGGAGGGAGCTGGGCTCCGGACACTCCAGGGGTTTGAGGACATCTTTCCACCTCGATTGTTACCTAAGTGGCTTACAGAAGTCAAGATAAGCGTTCGTTTGCACATCTTCTGGGCATCAGAGGAAATAACAGATCTTAGTTACTTATTACAAGGCACAGGGACCAGGATGGAATTAGCTTGGGCTGCTATTCTAGTCACAAAGGCTGACAGTTCTGGCTGTTACTGATAAGAAAGGCAGACAGCTTTACCTAGTTTGCAGAGCAAACTAGCAGTTTTACGTACAGAAGCCAAAGGCCAGCAGTTATTGTGAGGAGAGTGGGGCAGCCATTATAACTTATTTTAAAACATAGCTTTGTTGTTGTTTTTCTTTTTTATAAAATGGTGTTCAGGTTCTAACTCTAGGCCAGCTATTGCACAATAGATGGAGAAACAAAATGCAGTCTATACATACAATGAAGTATCAGTCTTAAAAAAGGACACTGCAATATGCAACAATATGGATGAACCCTGAGGACATTATATTATGTTAGGTGAAATCGGCTTTTAATTTTCTCCTACCTGGTAGCTTTTTCTTCTTCCATTTCATGTTAACTTTGGAAGGAACTGACTGGTTTTCAAGTACACTTAGCAAAGAATATCAAACGTCAATACTGGCCGGGAGTGGTGGCTCACGCCTGTAATCCTAGCACTTTGGGAGGCTGAGGCGGGTGGATTACCAGGTCAGGAGTTCTAGACCAGCCTAACCAACATGGTGAAACCTGGCATCTACTAAAAATACAAAAATTAGTCGGGTGTGGTGGCGTGAGCCTGTAATCTTAGCTACTCAGGAGGCCGAGGCAGGAGAATCGCTTGAATCTGGGAGGTGCAGGTTACAGTGAGCCAAGATCACGCCACTGCACTCCAGACTGGGTGACAGAGTGAGACTCCGTCTCAAAAAACCAACAACAACAAAAAAAAATCAACTACCTTAAACTTGAGTTAGGGTTTGATTTTCTATCTTTAAATAAAACTGGTGATCAGTTTTTAAATGAGTAGGTCTTCTGAAACTCTTAATGAATTTCAGCGAACTCTGCGAAATGTACAGAGGTTAGAGAAATAAAATGTCTCATGAAACAAAGTGGCTCCAGCTTCCATCTCATGATATGGTGTAACATTGAATGTGGACCAGTTCAAATTGCTGTCTCCGGCTTTGGCAGGCATGGTCCTTACAAGCATTAACAATGTCCCTTCATAAGGGCCGCAACTCACAGACCCTGGAGTCCTAGTCTGAGTCACAGACCAGAGTCTCTACTTGGAAGCAATGAGGCAAAGGCAAGGCCTTCACTGTACAAGCTTAAGAGAAAGGAACCTTTTGCCTCTTTAAAGAACATGCATGGTTTCAGGAAGCCACAGGTTCTAGAACCCTGAGCTGGGTTCCAGGGGAAAATCATCTGGGAACTTACGCAGACGTCCCACTTGCTTGGGTCACTGCCCCTCAAATACCCCACTCAGAAAAGCCCTTTCTCCTGGAACAGCCCCCAAGTAAAAAGGGTCTCACTAGCGGCAGCGACAAATGTTACAAAATTTGCACATTCACCAAATGGATACAGTGTTATCTTCCTTTCAGAAATATTCCAAGTCCCTTAAGAAAACAACTCTCCCTGTAGGCATTCCCTAAAACCTCTTTCCGTACTTTGGCCAGGACCACAGGCATCTCCCGCCTCAGGTAGTGAGAACGTTTTGAACCTGGGACACAGGTTGGTGGAGGATCAACACATGAATGAATAGTTCTAACTGTGCACTCGGACAAGCTGCTCCCATCCTCCCTGGCTAGGATCTCCTGGGCAGCCACCAGAAGGGTTTTTCAAACACAGATGTTGCTTGGAAAACCACAGTCAGAAAAGATCCAAGCCCTGGGAGGATGGGCTCGCCATTTATGGAAGAAAATTTCATCAGTTTTCTCAGTGGTCAACTTGGTTATCAAATAAAAGGGGCTCCTTCTCCCACAGGGCCTCTCCCCAGGCCAGAGTACCTGGTGACTCAGGAGACACACAGGACGGTCACAAAAGCATTCAGAAAAGTTAGCTGTGCTGTTGCCAACTCCATATTCTTCACAGGTATCTGACCGACCAGAGCACACACACAGTGTCTTGTGAGTGTTCCACTCTGCCTGCCCTAGAGGACTTCCCCAAGGAATGCTCCAGTCAGCAAAACCTGCCGAATGGGATTCTTGGGTTTCTGGAGCTTGTCTCCAATGGCGATCACGCCTGATCTGTTTTAAAATGCTCAAATGCTAGCAAAGTGTCCCATAACTTTACAGTCTGATTAACTGGCACTGGACTGGGAGTCTTGATACTTGAGGTTGACATCAACTACTGTTTAGGCTATTTTTAGTTTAAATTAAAGATTGCTCTGACTGAGAAACCCATGTGATTTTATGTTCCAGGGCATTTATTATTTCTGGCAACAGTATATTCAACAAAAATATGTGGCGTTAAGTACGCCCAGTAATTTTAACTTTCAATGACTGTGGGGCTGAGGGCACAGATGGGCCTTGTGTCACACGTGGCCCAGATTTATCAGACACAGTCATAACTTCATGGCCTTGAGTTGATTTTATCTTAAAATAACATGCTTCTCTGTATTGTTTTTGGGATACCCAACGCACACCATGCAGCGGATTCTGAAAGGATTCCCCAGGTGCTCGACCCCTCCTGGCTTCCGACCCCTCCTGCGAGCAGGAGATGAGCAGGTGTTCCAGGCTTGGCACATCTGCCACTCTGGAAGCTTTACCTGGCTCTGAGCCTCCTCACCTCTTGAAAGCTTTGGGATTTTGATGTCAGGTATGAGTCAGGTCCAGCCTCACCTCCAAGTAGTCTTGGCTGAGTCTGTGGAATGAACGCCTGGAGTGGGAGGAAGAGCCTGGGCTCCTGTGAACACAGCCTCTCCATGGAAGGCTGACTCCAGCCCTACTTCTGTAGCCCTGCGGGGACACTGCCTGGCAATTCCTACTCAATAGTTGTCTATGATATCGCAGTAACTGGAACGGCCCGTGGCAGTTTCTAGGAAATGGCCTATTAGTTATTATTAATCAACATAACAATAATTAACAGGCCAGTTCTGCACTAGAGGGGAAATTCTCCAGTCAGTACCTCTTACCAAGGACCAGACTGTGAACCCAGTCTTGAGCTACTCAGAAACGTTACCTACAGGATTAATTGCCACTAGGGGACAACAGGCTGCACTCATTCATAACATAGGCTGAAGAACAGGGTCAATTCCCATGATCATCAATAAACTCCATTTATTGAGAACAAAATAAAAAGGCAGCAATAGCATCAAAAGCCTCTTGCTGTGGAGAAGGTATTTGTATCTTGTACAGACGAATGAGCCTACCAGCTTTCAGGGACTCATCAATCATGCAAATACCAGGGTAGATTGGGGGTCGCCATAGATTTAGCTAGACTTCAAATGCACATAGTATCATGTCAGTAAGAATCATCCTGTAACAGTACAAAATTCTGAATCATCAATGGGCAAATAATGATCAACAGTGTTGGTGTTCAGTGTGTCCTGTTAGAATGGAGAACATCACAGCAGGGTAATACTTATGCAATATATACACAGGCTCTCTAAGCTAACCAGAGTCCTGAAACAAGCAAGCACTCCAGTTCTTCACTTTATATACACTGGATTTCGACGTAAGGTACATGAATCGGGTACAGCCTCCATTCAGAGTAGTCTTGCCTGAGTTTGTGTAGATATATGTATCTATATATACATATAGCTGTATATAAGACAGGGAAATACCTACACTTATATACACGCACATATACACACGTATCTCCCTACATTTAGAAGATTCACATCGAGTGGGCTTTTAACTTTCAGCAAAAATTCAACATACTGAGAGATAAAGAAACAGAGAGAATGAAGCATGGGAGATTCTGTCCCCTATTCCAGTCGGCAAGCGTGCGTTTGCTTGTGCATACTGACCCCTGAGAGGGCGTGTGATAAAGCTGTGTATTCACCCTTCTCTCTGAGTTTCTCGCTGCAAGCACCATACCATGCTGGGGTGACACGGGTGTTTCACGATACACACTTTTTATACAACATGGGCAGGAGGTGTGAAGTCTTAATATTTGAAGTTTAAATTTTATAATTTTACTTAATAGACAGGGTTTCACCCTACCACCCAAGCTGAAGTACAGTGGATGATCAAAGCTCACTGCAGCCTCAAACTCCTGGCCTCCAGCGATCCTCCTGCCTCAGCTTCCTGAGTAGTGGGGATTACAGGTGTACGCCACCATGTCCGGCTAGTGAGGTCTGAATTATCTCTAAGAATTATGCTCTAATTATGCTCTAAGAAATGGCTGCTGGTTCCAACAGTGGCCAGAAATCTGGGTATAAAGGAGGCAGACAGACACAGTGCTTCCTAAGACATTTTCAAAGATAATTTGGACCACACTATCTTCACCTTTCACAGTGCACTGGGCCGCTAACACTTCACCTAAGTATTTCACTTATTTGACCGCTGTGTATTCACAGCTTCCAGGTGAAACAGGGATAGGAGCAGCCATCATCTCCCCCATTCTTGCTGGGCACCTATGAAGGTTTTAAGAGTAGAGTAATTTGCTCAAGTCATGCAGAAGAGCAGTCTGCGCTCCTGGCTGGCCTTCTTTCTCTGAAACCATCTTTCCCAGCCAAGTTAACAGTATCAGGCACCAGGCCCCAGCTGCTCAGTCTCCTGTACTCAGCACACCCTCTTTCACCCCTGCACCCCAGGGACATGTGCATACACAGCGGCCAACTCCAAGTCCCAGCCAGCCTCCAGTATCCTGATGGCTTTGAGGAGGTGTCAGCAGCCAAGGAGGAAGATAGAAAATCCCCCTTCCCATCTAGAGGCAGCCCTGGCTTTGCAGTCAGACCAACCTAGAAAGAAATGTCAGCTCTGCCTCTTGAGAAAGAAACATCGTACCTCTGAGCCTCAGTTTCCCCATCTATCACTAAACAGGAATAATAACACTGAATGTCATTCGTTCATTCAACAAGTATTTGTTGAATGCTTTCTGCATGCCAGATATCGTTTTAGGCACTGCGAATATGGAGTTTACATTCTCTAAAGGAATCGCAGTCAGGGTCACGTGGGAAAAATAGTCACCAAAGTGCCTGGCAGTGGTAGGTACAGCAGAGAATGGCCTTGCTTCTTGTAAGCACACACATTTGGTTGAGCAAAGCAAGTTGCAGCCCCACAAGCTGCAAACTCAGGTGCTCTCAGAGAGCTGCAGGCTAAGGAGGGAAGTGGGACGCCCATACTAGAAGGCAGGTAGGCCGGTGGGGAAATGACAAGTTTCCACTCCACTTCGCTGCTTTTATATTCCATTCATCCTCTGCAATAAGCTAATGGAACAGAATGTCTGCTCTAGCAGATGTAGGTCAGGGACTGTAAGTGTAAGACTCCTGGAATAGAGCTTCAAGGAAGTCTTAGAGGCCCACTGTTCTCAGCAGGTGGCTACCCCCATCCAAGACTGCAGATGGCCTCAGGATGCCTCTGAAGGACAGTCACTGATCACCACTATCTGTAACATGTGCTGCTCTCCACAGGAAGGGGATGAAGATCTTGGCTAGGGCACGGCCTCCCGTTTCTTTTCAGCTCCCAGCAGTAGATCTAGGTTTGAATGCAGCAGGCCGCCCTCCTGCTTGCGTCAGTATGTTGCAGCAGCCTGGACTTGGTAACACAATCTCATTACGCAGCTGGAGAACAATTAGCGGCCAGGTGCAGAATCAGGAGCTGAAAACACGGGCATTCGGAAAAGGGAGCCCTTTGCCTGTTATCTCATACTGACTCTTCACGTGATCTTTATTTATACCCCGTTTATCCTCCAAAATGGTCGTGCTGATGCTGCCATCAGTGAAAAGCCTCCAAATTCCACTGTGGCTGTGGGTTTCTTAGAAGTGAAGAATCAGAACCAAAAGTTCTTTGCACAGCATCCAAGTGAAGGAAAAAAAGGCCAGCCTGTACTGTGTGCTTTGGATAGTGACAGGATGCTGGAGTTTCAGTGTGACCTTAAGCAGTGAGGGGACTCCCGAGGCACCTTCTGACGGAAGGTATGCAGTGCAGTTAAACCTGGGATCTTCTCACCTTTTAATGAATTTAGTCAAAGAAGGGCTTAAGATAATGCGCCTTCACCTGCTGAAAAAGCGCCTGGTGAGATTTAGTGAGTCAGAGCAACGGAGATCATTATAATGCTAAAAGGTCCTGTGAGGCTCTCCTTACCTTTTTAAAAGACAGTAATTTATGGAGAAAATCTAATTTTTACTAAAGAAGACAAATTCATAAACACATTGAGCTCTTCTGAAACTACTCATGAACATGATGAATGCCACAGGGCCTGAGCTGCTCTCTCTTATGTGGCCTGCTCTGGCTGGGAACACAGAAGTGGTCTTGGCAAAGGAGCCAGGTGACCTGTCAGAACGTGGCAAAGCCATATAAGCTTTCTACTGCAAACATCGCAGCACGAACAAGGCAGGCACGTGTTGGTTTACTGGGACTCCTGTTCCCCCTTCAGGTCTGTGGCAGGCCTTCCTTTGGCCCCACTACAACAGTCAGAGGCAGGTGTGGGTACAGGGAGGGCTCCGAGGACACAGCTCACCGCTGCATTCCCTCCTGGTCTGCCACGGGTGCTCTGTGAATGATGGGAGGAACCACCCCGGGTTGTAGTTTCAGGGTGGCTCTATCAGAAGACCAAGTGCACGGCCTGTTAAGCAAGAACACAGCAGAGCTGAAGAGCACAAAGCGCTTCTTTTTAGAGAAATGTACTCCCAAGGTTCTGCCAAGGAAAGACTGCCAGAGTGGAGGGCGGTCAGCATCACAGAACTTCCTTTGTTGAACAAAACGGGGTAATTTGGTGAGAATGAGAAGAATACATGTTCTGCTTCTGAGCCTAGAGAGAAATTCATCTAACGGTGCGGCAGACACAGGGCTGGAACAGGGCAGGAAATGGAAAGACGGCTAAAACCTCCCGAAGATGAAAACCCCAGGCTAACAGTCTACCCTCCAGATGTCGAGGAGGAACTTGCTGCTAACAGCGCATGGCAAAAATTATGCTCAAGCGGAGAACAACTCCTGAGTTTTAGAAAAATCTACAGCCACTCCGGGTCTTATCTACAGCCGCTCCAGGTCTTAAGTATCTGTTTCCTGCAGAGTGCCAGAGGCAAGCGCATAAGATCAAGGGCAAATCTCCCCATTCAATGCAGCCTCTGGGGTCTGCCCCACGCAAGCCCTGTGGGTTGGGGGATGTGATTCTTTCCCTTTCCCCCTCCAGCTCCCCAGAAACATCCTGCACCCAGTCTGTCTGCTCCTACCCTCCTACTGATGGCCCTGATTCCGAGGAACCTCTCCTTGCCCCCTAAAAGCTCTGTATTTTAACATCATCTGCCTTAGCATGCAGTCTGGAGAAGTGACTATAGTGGCATATGTGTTGGGCATCATGGTGGCCAATGGGGTGGTCATGGGAGGCAAAAATGACGCCGGTATCACCACTGTGGGCTTTGTTCAGCATATTCCCTTAGAGACAGGGATTCACACACTCCTGGTCTGTGAAGGTTACTACTCATTCAGGTCAGAGCCTGGGGAAGCCCAAGGCATTCAGAGGGCCTGAACAGATACCCAGATCCCTTCCATTCATGGTGTTATCCATCCGCCAGCACAGCTGCCACTGCCCGTCACACGCCAGGCATGATGCTAAGCACTTGTGTGCGCATGGGACAGGCAGCTAAGGTACAGGCAACGGTGGAGCCACCCTCAACACAATGCTAAATGGGATGCTGACAGTGGGAACGATATTGACAGAGCAGAGAAAGGAACTGCTCTATAGGGGAGACTCACACCCAGGAAGTGGGGAGTACCTGGAGAGAGAACTGTTTTCAGTGTGACAGCCACTACTCACTACGTATCTCATCTCACGAATTCATTATTATTATTCCACTTCACAGAGAAGGAAACAGGCCAGGAGAAGGCGAGAAACTTGCCTGAGGTCACACAGCTGGTATTTGGCCAAGCATAGTTTGAGCCCGGGCTGCCATGCGTTAAACCTCCATGCGTGATCCAGCCCAATGAGGATGCAATTGCCTGCACACACACAAAGGAGAGCAAAGGACCGGTACCCGCTCACCTGCGTGGAAGTGGCCACTTGGAGGCTGGGAGCCCTCAGGTACTGTGAACGGCATGCTCAAAACCAGCAGGAAAGTCCCTCCTGGGGTTAGAGGTGGAGAGGCAGCGAGCATCTGCTCATGGGGCACTGGGACTTGCCTGCAACACAGCGTGGATATGGCTCTGGGGAGAGCAGGTGCTGAGAAGCAGACCCGTTTGAAACGACGACACCTCTGTTCTCCGGGGCCAGTCTTGGGGCACTCAATGTCCCATGGCATTCAGGAGGGGGGTTCAGGGTTGGCTCCCTTCTTCCTGAACACCTCCTAGTCTCTTACCATAAGCACAGGTCTGAGACATTACCTGTGCCTACCTTCTGACTTTTCCACATACACCTAAGGCTCGGAGGTCAAGGGTAGAAGAGCAAGCCCGATGTGCCAGCGCCGTGAGATGTCGAGTGGACGCCAAGTCCACGCGGGCTGGGGAACGATGGCCGGGGGCATGGGGCGGGCGCAGAGAACTGTGAAGTCCTTTGCGACATTCATCCGTCCTCCCCATTCAGTTACCTTAAACTTTTGTACATTGAAAACATATTGCCAGAATGTTAACCCCTTTTGCAGTTGAAATGCAGGCCTTAAAGAGCTGCAGGCACGGTGGCTCACGCCTATAATCCCAGCACTTTGTGAGGCCGAGGATCACCAGGTCAAGAGATCAAGAGCATCCTGGCCAAGAGGGTGAAACCCTGTCTCTACTAAATATTAAAAAAAAAAATCAGCTAGGCGTGGTGGCATGCGCCTATGGCCCTAGCTACTCGAGAGGCTGAGGCGGAAGAATCGCTTGAACCCAGGAGGCAGAGGTTGCAGTGAGCCGAGATTGCGCCACTGCACTCCAGCCTGGTGACAGAGCAAGACTCCTTCTCAAAAAAAAAAAAAAAAAAAGCTGCAGGATTTGAGACTTAAAAGGCGCTGGTAGCCCTTTCATCTGAACCTACGTGGAAACTGAAGTCCAGACAGGCAACCTGCCCACGGCCTCACAGCCAGCCGCCGCACGTCCCCCAGCGAGCCGGGGCTCCTACACGCTGCTCTGAAATCAGCCACAGCTGGCCTACCTCAAAGGTTCTACCTTTGAATAATCCAGCCCCAGAAACTTGAAGAGAGACATCCAATTGGGAATCATTCGAAGTCCCTCTGTGGATCAAAACGAAATTTGGTTTGTTCTGGTAAACCTCACAGTCAGCTCTCGAAACAGCAGCTCTGAGAAGTGTTTATTCCGAGGCACCGCTCTAGAGCAACTGGTGTGATATCAACCCCTTTTTCTCCCCCAAAGAAACAGGGAACAGCAAGTACTTTTGTTTCTCTTTTAGACTGCTTATATCCCTGAACTAGACAAGATTATTTTCAGTTCCACCTAGACTTAGCAACTTGGATTCCTGGGAAGCTGAGATTTCATAAGCTTTCCACTGATAATTTTGACTGGTGGATTTCTCAGGGACGGTTTCTCTCAGCCAGTGGAAGGAGAAGGCCTGGCTGGTGGCAACCCTTAATTTATTGAGTAGCTAAAAAAGTGCATGGTAGAAATTCAAAGGACATCAAGGGCAGCGAGATGAAAACAGCCCATCCCCCATGCCAGCTTCTTAGGTGCCTGCTGCCCCCCTTCAGGGGCAGCCCCTGTCACCAGTTCTCCTAGGGGAAGCCATTTTAATGGGCAATAGAAACCAGCCCCCGGCACTTCCTATACCCTTCAAAGGCCAGTTGGAGGAGGGGATTAGCTGACCTGCAGGAGGGGCTGCAGCTGGGAGAGCCTGTGGCTCCCAAAGTTCAAAGACCTCCCAGGGATGTCTGAAGGCACAGATGCTCTGTGCAGACAGTGCAAGGATAGACTGCTTCCTGCTCTTAATGGCCTTACTGCCTTCCTTCCTTAAGACCCACAAGCCAGGAGGGGCTTTATGGCCTCATTCTTTGGACTCTGCCTTTCCACCCTACTTAGGGGGCTGGGGTGGGAGTGGCGGCAGGTAGTGGGGGCAGCAGTGCGTCCTCCTCCATCCCACCTCACAGGGAGGCCTGAGGAGCTGACGCTCACATGACAGCAGCCCTGTCCCCTGCACACCCCCACAACATCCCTGCACCCCCCCAACATCCCTGTACCCAGTGCCTCTGCTCATGCCCTTCACCCCCATATGGATGCCACTCCCCTCTCGTGGCCCCAGCTTGCAGATCCCATCCTTTCTGCAGCAGCCCCAGTCCTCGCCAGCCGAGAGCACCCCAAGGTCTTTGGAGACCCTCCACAAGCAGGACTGGTCATGCTTCTCTACACCTCAATGGCCCAGAACCTCCCGGCAGCCTGGCTCAGTACCTCACACGGAAGGAGCTGGTAAATGTTCATACATGAATGGAACCAATGGACCCAAAAAAACAAAAACAGCTTTTCTGTTTCTAAGAACTTTTAAGCGGTCTTAACCCAGTGCAGCTACGGCCTGTCTGCCTACGTCACCTAAGTGGCTGGGTGTGCCTGAGAGCACCCCCTCAGCACAGAATCCCCTCATCATTCCTCTCTGAAAAGCACTAAGAAATCAGAGGCAAGCAGATCCCCTTGTCTCAGGAACAATGCAGACACTGTTATCCCTTCCAGCCTCTCAGACCATTCATGCTTGGCCTAGAGAAACTTAACACTAGAGAGACAGGACCGAATTTCAGAGGCGAAGTCTAGAACCTTAATACCGGGAAGGATCCAGTTCAATTTCTGCAAAGCGGTGGTTCTCAAGCGAGGCTGCACAGTGGAACCGCCTGGACAGTACTAGGAAATGCTGGCGCCTGGCTCCCTCAACCACAGGCTCTGATTTCATTGGGACCGGGCACGACCTGGGCATCTGGATTTTTGAGAGATTGCAGGTGATTCTCACGTCCACCAAAGTTTGAGAGCCATTGCTCCAGTGCAGAAGAGTGTTGCTCACACTTCAGTGCCTATTAGTGTCTCCTGGAAGGCTTGGGGAAACTAAGCCCAAGGGGTATAAGGGGCGCAGGTGGGGAGATGGATGAGGATTCACACTTCAACTTAGCTCCCAACTCATGCTGAAGCTGCTGGTCCACAACTGGTGAGGAACTCTTTGCATTATTATAACCCAGTAACCCATTATTCCAAGATAGTTATTTTTTTCTTTTTCTTTTTCCTTTTTCTGCATTTCCTACTTAGCTTTTTAGAAATGCAATGATAGCCTTTTACCTCCTCCTCACCAGACACTGCGTACGCGGCAAGTTCATCCACGTGCTTAGAAGCTCCAGAGCAGAACTCTCACCTGCCAGGAGGTTGCCTTGAGAGAGAGCAGTCGATCTACACTCCAACGTATGCCTGCTCAAGTTTTTGGCTATCCTCAGCCAAACCCAGCTACCTGGTAGACAAGGCACCAAGCTAGCACGTGGACCGCCTACCTGCTCACTTACCTCCTCCTCTGCCTTTCACAAGTGCTCGCTTTCTGCTCCAAAAGGGAAGCAATACTCTTAAGGCAGGAAGCCCATCCTTCTTCCCCTAAGCTAGCTTTGAAATAAAAAGTCACTTCCTGGCTGGGCACGGTGGCTCTTGCCTGTAATCCCAGCACTTTGGGAGGCCGAGGTGAGAGGATCATGGGGTCAGGAATTCAAGATCAGCCTGACCAACATGGTGAAACCCTGTTTCTACTAAAACAGATACAAAAATTAGCCGAGCATAGTGGCACACACCTGTAATCCCAGCTACTCAGGAGGCTGAGGCAGGAGAATTGCTTGAATCTTGACTTTGCCCACAAAGTCCAAGTTGAGAACCGATGGCAACAATTCACACTAACTTCTTAGCCAGGCAATACGTGGAAATCAGAACAATCATCTCTTGGTGAAAGTCAACATTCTCACTGTTACTTGTGCTCAGATTCCCAACTCCGGTTGAGACAAGGGAGGGCATTAGTGTTGGCAGATTCAGGACGCAACCAAAATATAAGGCCCCAAATATTCCATCTCAATAGTCGACCCCGACAGGGAACGTTCTACAGAATGAACAAAGCTCAGGAGCCGTGATCACACTGCTGCTAGGTTACTCAATCCCAGTGTGTGCGACTCTGTCTCAGGTATCCTGGGTATTGTACAGACTCACTGTTTTTCTTATACCAAGGGCTCGCTTTGAAATTTTCATGCAGTTTAGTGTTTGGGAGTATTGTTACTAGTGTTTCTTTTACTTTCTAAATATACTTTTGAGGGTTTTCTAAAGCAATACTTTTTTACCTTTAAAAAAAAAAGTCTTCACCTCTCCTAGTATAAATGATAGCTTCCAGCAGCAGCCACTCCTGCCTAGCTGCAGTTGATTTCACAGGATAAAAATCGGTTTTTCCGGCTGTCTGAATGACTGTGCACACAACCTGTCCTCAAGCCCTCCCTGGATTCTGGCTCAAAGCGAGGATCCTGTTAAGAGGATGGAACGTGGTTTCAAGCAAGGCACTCAAAAGAACTGCATACACGCTCACCGACAGTTTTACTAGCGGTGACTTCATAACTGATAATGGGTCATTAAGACAGGAAAAGAGGCTCTCTCCACAAAATCTCATCTGAAATGTAAGAGGAAAAGGTGTTCCAGGCAAAAAATCTCCCAGTGTCAACAAAGAGTGGTTCCAGCAGGTCCCATGCCTCCCAGGATGTGCATTTTCCAGGGCAGAAAGCATAGGGGAAAAAAAGCAGCACCCATCTTCCAGCATCTCCCAGTGTTCCCGTCAACTCAGCCTCCCCTTGCAGCCTCCTACAACCCAGCTTCGATGGGATTTGATCTCACATTTGGACGGAAACAACAATCAGAAAAAGCAAGGGCACTCAGCTGTTCCAGTGCTTATGCCTTAAAAAAAAAAAAAAAAAAAAAGTAACTCTGATACTGCTCTTTATTTAAATGTCTGCTTTCAACTTGTGTTTATGGAAGAAATTAGTGCCAAATTTGGCAACCAACAGAGCGGAGACTAATTGGTCTGGAACAGCCTTCTGTCTTTATCCTGGGTCACCCGCCATGGCCAAAGGATTTTCCTTCTACTTCAGGTGGGAGGTCAGCATGATTTCACCGCATGGAGGCAGCAGAGGGCTCATGCATCTATAAACACTGTACGCCCCCAGCCCCATTTTAAGGTCTTCAGGAGAATTCTCATTCTTTAGGAAAACCAACATTTCAACTCTTAATGCATAAAGGGAGCCTGAACAGCAGCTGACTTCTAGGTGAGGGCGGAATGCGTTCCAGGCTGTGCTAAGTCTGACCTCAGAGGTGACTTTATGTGGCTTGGTCACCTGCACCCGTTCTGGTCCCTTTTTGTCTCTTGGTTCTCAGTCCCAGGACACCACCAGCTCGTTCTTAGCCCTTCTGAAATCTCAGCAGTGTTGACTCCAGCTTGGGGCGACATCGGTGCCCCCGAGAGTGCAATGCAGCCTGCCTGCTTGTTGTTTGCCAAGATTCCACACGTCTTTCTTCTCTTCCACACCCTCCAGTCCCAAGGCAGATACATCCTTCTCAATGTCATAGGCATGTTAAACACTGACTGCTGGCAGCCAAGTGTTTTGTTTCTAGGACATAAGAAATTATGAAACGAATTAACTCTCCAGCTGAAACAAGACAGGGGACCAACCCCTAGACCACGGCCTGCCCTGTGATCTGTTTTCCACGCCCTGCTGCCCAGGCCACAAGCACAAACTCCCTTAGGAGGTGGGTGGCATTGTGAGAGAATGAGGACGTCTGCATTTCTATGCCTCCAGAACCACCGGTCAGGGGCCAACCACTCTCCAGTGGGAAAGGAGGCCTAACGATGGCACTGAAGAAAGAGGAGTGATTGTAACGGATGGTGAGATGGGACGATGAATGCACGGAGCTTCCAGCAATGCACGGCACAGAGGAAGGGCTCTATTAGTGCCACTGCAGTGAGGAGGAGGATGACACTTCCGACAACTGCTCACACGAAGGAGCACAGGTTCTCAAACCAGGCTACATGTTGGAGTCACCTAATGAATTAAAAAAAAAAAAATACAGATGCCTAATCCCACCTGTAGAAAGCATGATTTAATTATTACAAAGTGTGACCTGGACATCTGGATTTTTAAAAGAGCCTCAAAGCATTTTATCCCTTTATTTTTTTTTTTTTTTGAGATGGAGTCTTGCTCTGTAGCCCAGGCTGGAGTGCAGTGGTGTGATCTCGGCTCACTGCAGCCTCTGCCTCTCCAGTCAAGAGGCTCCCCCTTGCCTCAGCCTCCCAAGTAGCTGGGGCTACAGGCGCGCGCCACCACACCCGGCTAAGTATTTTTAGTAGAGATGGGGTTTCACCATGTTGTCCAGGATGGTCTCAATCTCCTGATCTTGTGATCTGCTCACCTCGGCCTCCCGAAGTGCTGAGGTTACAGGCATGAGCCACCATGCCCAGCCTGCATTTTATCTTTGCTCTGTATAGTTACAGATTCACAGAAAGTTGAAAGGAAAAAACACAGGTAGGTTCCACACAACCTTCCCCCAGCTTCCTGCAATAGTAACATCTTATATACTTATAACTACAGTATGATCCAAAAGACTTGTTCTGATTAAACCACTTATACATGTACTCATATGTGTAGACCTCTATGCAATTACATCACATGGATACCTTTGCGTAACTACCACAATCAAGAAACTTAACTATACCATCACCACAAGACTACCCTTTTATGACCATACCCTGCCTCCTCCCTATCCTTTAAACCCTGGCAACCACTAATCTGTTTTTCATCTCAATAATTATGATTTCACAAATGTTATATCAATGGAACCACGCATTATGCATGCCTTTGAAACTAGCTTTTTAAAATTTGGCATAATTTCCTTGAGGTTCATCCATACTGCTATGTGTATCCACGATTCATACATTTTTATTGCTAAGTAGTATTCCATGGTATGACTGTACCATAGCTTTTAACTGCTCATCCACTGGAGCACGTTTAGGTAGGTTCAAGTTTTGAGCTATCATGAAAAACAGAGTTATGAATATTCATGTGTAAGTTTCTGCCTGAAAATGAGTTTCCAGTTCTCTGGGATAAATGCACAACACTGCAGCTACTGGGCCATATGGTAAGTTTTCAAAGTAACTTTTCTGGAGTGGCTATGCCATTTTACATTTGCATCAAAAATGTATGAGTGAATCGAGTTCTCCGTATCCTGCCACCACTTAACGTTGTTACTATTTTTCATTTTAGCCATCCCGATAGATCTGTAGTGTTATCTCACTGGGGGCTTAATTGGCATTTCTCTAGTGGCTAACGACATTGAATGTCTTTCATGTACTTACTTGCCATCTACGTATCTTCTTCAGTAAAATGTATGTTCACATCTCTTGATCATTTTCCAAAGATTATTTGTATTCTTACTGTTGAATTTTGAGAGCTATTTTCTTTTTCCAGAGACAGGGCCTTGCTCTGTTGCCCAGGCTGGAACACAGTGGTGTCACCGTAGCTCACTGTGGTTTCAAACTCCTGGGCTCAAGGGATCCTCCTGCTTCAGCCTCCTGAGTAGCTAGGACCACAGGAAGGTGCCACCATGCCTGTTTTTAAAATTTGTTGTAAGAATGGGATCTCACTACATTGCCTAGGCTGGTCTTGAACTACTGGCCTCAAGCAATGCCCCCACCTTGGCCTCCCAAAGCACTGGGATTACAGGATGAGCCCCCGCACACTGTCGAGCATTCTTTTTATATTCTAGATACAAGTCCATTGTCAGATATGTGACTTGCAAATACTTTCTCCGGTTTGTAATTTTTTTCTTAATCACTAAAAGGAACTTTCGCACAGCAAAGGCTTTTACTTTTGACAAGTTACAACTGATCGATTTTTGCTGTATGGATCACACATTGGTGCCAAGTCTCAGAACTTCTTCCCTAAGTCCCAAAGATTTTCTTTCATCAGCATTTGTTATTTTCATCATATAGATCCTGTATATGTTTTGTTAGATTTATACCTAAGCATTTTCTGTAACAGTTTTAAATGAGATTTCATGTCTCGTGTTCCACCTGGGCAGTCAGTATGTAGACACGTAATTGACGTTTGTGTTATCTTGTATTCTGCAACCGTACTGAACTCACTTATTAGTGCTAAGGTTTTTGTAGAATCCCTGTGAGATTTTCTACAACAAACCATGTCACTTTCAGAGAGATTTATTTCTCATTTTCCAATCTGTATGTCTCGTCTTTCCTTTTCTTACTCTACAGCTCTAACTAGAACATCCAGTACTATCTTGATAAGAATGGTGAGAGCATTCTGGCCTTGTTCTGAACTTAGAAAGCATTAAGTCTTTCACCATTCAGTGTATTAGTTGTAGTTGTTTGCAGACGTTCTTCATGAGGATGAGGATCTCCTATACTCATCCTATACTCATTGGACTGTGTTTTTATCATGAATAGACAGCAACTCTATTGACAAATGCTTTTTTTTTGCATCAATTACGATTTTTTTTAGTCTGTTTATATGGTGTATTACACTAATTGATGTTTGGATATTGAACCAGCCTTGCATACCTTGAGTAAATCCCATTTGATTAAGGTTTAATACTATTTTTTATACATTATTTGGTTCAATTTGCTAAAATTTTGAGAAATTTTCATGAGATAGCGCTTTATAGATTTTTGTTCTTGTTGTTCGCTGTCTACTTTTGGTATAAGAAGAATACTGGCCTCATAAGATTACTGAGAGACTGTGTGAATTTGTTATTATTTTTTGAATATTTGGTAAAATTTTCCAGGAAAACCATCTTGGCCTAGAGATTGAAAGCTTTTAAATGACAAGTTTAATTTTTCAAACTAGACACAGGTCTAATTCAGGTAATCTACTTAATCTTGTCTGAGTCTCCTTTGCAGTTTTTGGGAAATTGGTCAATTTCCTCTAACTTGTCCAGTTTATTAATGTAAAGTTGGCTGAGGTAACTTTAATGGCGGGAGTGTGTCTGTATCCTATTTCATGCCTGACGTCAGTGATGTGCTGCTTATTTTTGTCAATCTTGCTAGACATTTATCAATTTTATTGACTTTTTGTAGATGCATCTTTTTGTTTAATCTTCTCTATTTTCTCCTATTTTCAATTTCATTGATTTCAGCTCCTATCTTTACTGCTGTTTGCTTTGGGTTTATCTTGCTCTTCTCTTTCTAGTTTCTTGAAGTAGGAATTTAAGATTATTCATTCACAATCTTTCATCTTTTCTTATGTAAGCATTTAACAGCTATAAATTTCCCTCTCAGTATTGCTCTAGCTATATCCCACGAATTTTGATAAAATGTTGTTTCATTTTCGTGCAGTTCTATGTATTTTTTATTTCCAATGAAACTTCTCTTATAGTTTACCCAAAAATATGTTATTTAATTTTCAAGTGTTTGGAGATTTTCCTATTGTCTTTTTATTACTGATTTCCAGTTTGATTCCATTAAGGTCAGACAATGCACCTTACATGATCTCAACTCTTCTAAACTCGTTACAGTTTGCTTTGTGACTCAGGATGTCGTCTATAATGCTGAATGCTCCACGGAAGCTTGAAAAGAATGTGTACTTTGCTGTTGTTGGATGGAGTGTTCTATAAATATCCACTGGATCCTGTTGATATTTGGTTCTAAATCCTTGCTAATTTTCTAATATTTTTATCATTGCCAAGAGGGAGGTTTTGAAACTAGCTTTTTAAAATTGTGGATTCTTCTAGCTATAATTGTGGATTTGTCTATTTTTTCTCTCGAGTTTTTGTTTCATGTATCTTGAATCTTTTTTTTGGTACATACACATTTTAAAGGTTGTTGTATATTTTATGGTGGGTTGATCATATGGTGGGTTTATCATGATACAAAGTTCCTTTTTACCCCGGTAATCTTCTTTCCTCCGAAGTCTATTTTTTGTGACATTAATACAGCAATTCCTGCTTTTTTTTTTCCAAAATGAATGTTTGCATGATGTATTTTTTCCATTTTTAAATTTTACTTTCAATCTACCTATGTCATTATGTTTGAAATGAGTTTCTTTCAGAGAGCATACAGTTAGGTCATATTTTTAAATCTATTCTGCCCATGTTTGTCTTTTAGTTGGAGTATTTAGACCAATGAAAGCAATTAATGACATGTTAAGGATTAAGTGTGCCATTTTATTATTTGTTTTGCATCCTTTGTTCCTTTATTCTAGACATCCTTTGGGTTACTTGTACATCAATTAAGAGTTTGATTTTGATTTATTCATGTTTTAAAAAATATCGCTCTGTATGGTTTTCTTAGTGGTTCTTCTAGGTATTACCATATATACACATCACAGTCAACTGGCGTTGGCATTTTGCTACTGAGTCAAGTAGAGAAATGTTACATTATTTAGATCCCTGTACCCTCCTCACAGTGAACTGCCTTGAGTGTTCCCTCTACATACATGAAATGTAATTTATGCTTCCATGCTAGAATACGACTTAAAAACTTAATAAAGTGAAGAATACTCTATTATATGTAGTCCTACTTTGACCCATTCTGTTGGTCTTTTACTCATTCTGTTTTGAAAGGTCCAGATTCTTCTGCTACCATTTTCTTTGGAGAGCTTACTTCAGCCACTATTTAAGGGTCTGCCTGCTAACAACAAATTTTTTAGATTTCCTTTTTCTGAGAATGTCTGTATTTTCTTTTCATTCCTGAAGGATACTTTTATTTGACATAGGATTAGAAGTTAAGAATTATTTCAACACTTAAAAATAATGCTGTGCCACTTCATTCTGGCCTCTATGGTTTCAGATGAGAAACCTACTGTCATCCAAACTGCTGTTCCTTATAGGCAATACATTGTTCTCAATTTTTTTTATTTTTAATTTCTGTGGGTACATAGCTGTATGTATTTATGGGGTACATATTTTGATACAGGCATACCATGTGTAATAATCACATCAGGGCAAACAGAGTATCCATCATCTCAAGGAATTATCCTTTGTGTACAAACAATCCAATTATATTTTTTCAGTTATTTAAAAATGTACATTTAAATTATAACCAAAGCCCTGTTTTGGAATCAAATACTAGGTCTTATCCATTCTTTCTAACTATTTTTTGTACCCATTAACTATCTCCACTTCCCTCCCAGTCCCCTATTGCCCTTCTTAGCCTCTAGTAACCATCATCCTGCTCTCTATCTCTGTGAGTTCAATTGTTTTAATTTTTAGCTCCAATAAGTAAGTAGAACATGTGAAGTGCGTCTGTCTGTGCCTGGCTTATTTCACTTAACGTGATGCTTCCAGTTCCATCCATGTTGTTGCAAATGACAGGATCCCGTTCTTTCTATGGCTAAATAGTACTCCATTGTGATAAATGCCATATTTTCTTTATCCATTCCTCTGTTGACGGACACATAGGTTGCTTCCAGATCTTGGCTATTGTGAATAATGCTACAATAAACATGGGATTACAGATATCACTTTGACACACTGACTTCCTTTCTTTTGGGTATATACCTAGCAGAGAGATGGCCGGGTCACATCATAGTTCTACTTTTAGTTTACTGAGGAACCTCCAAACTGTCCTCCACAGAGGCTGTGCTAACTCACACTCCCTCCAGTGTATGAGGGTTGCCTTCTTTCCGCAATGTCACCAACATTTTCCGTTGCCTGTCTTTTGGATAAAAGCCATTTTAACTGGGGTAAGATGATATCTCATGGTAGTTTTGATCTGCATTTCTCTGATAATCAATGATGAACATTTTTTTCATGTGTCTGTTTGCCAACTGTATGTCTTCTTTTGAAAAATGTCTGTTCAGATCTTTTGCCCATTTTTAAATCGGATTAGATTATTTTCCTATAGAGTTGTCTGAGCTCCTTACGTATTTTGGTTATTAATCTCTTATCAGATGGGCAGCTTGCAAGTATTTTCTCCCATTCTATGGGTTGTCTCTTCACTTTGCAGGTTGTTTCCTTTGCTGTGCAGAAACTTTTTAACTTGATGTAATCCCATTTGTCCAATTTTCCTTTGGCTGCCCGTACCTGTGGGGTATTACTCAAGAAATCTTTGTCCAGACCAGTGTCCTGGAGTGTTTCCCCTCTGTTTTATCAGTTTTAGAGTTTGAGGTCTTAGATTTAAGTCTTTAATCCGTTTTGATTTTTGTACATATCAAGAGAAGGGGATCTAGTTTCCGTTTTCTGCATATGGATATCCAGTTTCCCCAGCCACATTTATGAAGAGACTGCCCTTCCCCCAGTGTATGTTCTTGGCACCTTCATCAGCGATGATTACTGCAGATGTATGCATCTGTTTCTGGGTTCTCCATTGTGTCCCACTGCTCTGTATGTCTGCTTGAAATACCAGTACCCATGCCATTTTGGTTACTGTATTTCTACAGTATAATTTGAAGTCACGTAATGTGATTCCTCCAGTTTTGTTCTTTTTGCTCAGGATAATTTTTGCTATTCTGGGTCTTTTATGGTTCCATATAAATTTTAGGATTGTTTTTTTCTGTCTCTGTAAAGAATGTCATTGGTATTTTGACAGAGATTGCATTTAATCTGTAGATTGCTGAGGGTAGTATAAACGTTTTAACAGTATTTATTCTTACAATCCATAAACATCGACTATCTTTCTTTTTTTTTTTTTTAGTTCTCGTCAATATCTTGCATCAGTGTTTTATCGTTTTCATTACAGAGATCTTTCACTTTTTTGGTTAAGTTAATTCTTAGGTATTTTATTTATAGCTACTATAAATGAGATTACTCAAGGCCTACTGTAACCACTACCTGGCTACTGCCCCTGTTGTCTCAAAGCCCCAGGGTGCTGCAACCAGCCAGACTTGTCCTTCCCTTCAGGGTGGCAAGTTTCCCTAGGCCCCAGGTGAATCCAGATATGCTAAGAGCCAGGCACTGGAGTCAAAACCTTAGAAATCTACCTGGTGGTCTACTCTACCTCAGCTAAGGTGACACTCAAACCAGAGACAGAGTCCTTCCGTCTTCTCCCTCCCCTTTCCACAGGCAGAGGAGCCTCTTCCTCTGGCCACCATCACACAGGCCCATGGGGAGTACTGCCAGGCTACCACCAACATTCATTTAAGGCTCAAGGGCTCTTCAGTCAGCTTGTGGTGAATAATGCCAGACACGGCAGTAGGCTCCCCTCTGGCCCAGAACAGGTCCAGAAATGCTATGCAGAGCAAAGGCCTGGATCTGGGGACCCTAACAGCCTACTTGGTGGTCCACCCCACTGTGGCCAAGCTGGTACCTAAGGTCCAAGACAAAGTCTCTTTTACTTTTCCCTCAGCTTTTCTCAAGCAGGAGGAGTCTCTTATCATAGCCATCACAAACAGAAAAGTGCTGGGTCTCACCTGAAGCCACCACATCTCAGAGTCTAAGCCAAGGCCTATGGCAGACTACCTGGGTATACTGCTGATTATTCAGGGTTGACTAAGGGCTCTTTAGTCAGCGGGTCATGAATGATGCCAGGACTGGGTCCTTTCCTTGAAGACAATGGATTCCCTTCTGGCTCAGTGTGTGTCTAGAATTGTCATCTGGGAGCTAGGGCCTAGAATGGGGGCCTCACGACCCTGACTGGTGTCCTATCTTACTATGGCTGAGCTGGTATTCAAGATGCCAGGCAATGTCCGCTTTACTTTTCCTTCTTCTCGCTGCAAGTACAAGGAAGGAGTTATTTTTGTTGCTACAAGCAGCAAAGCCTGGGGTTGGGACAGGGGTGGCACAAGCACTCCCTTAGCCACCTCAGCTAGTGTCTCACTGAGCATGTGCATGCCCCCCAAGTCCACTGGCTCCAAGCCCAATACAGCACTAGGACTTACCTAGCAGTTTCAGTCCCTGTGGCCTAAACTGCCTTTCAAGTTTATTTAGAACCCCAGAGCACTTTAGCCCACGGAGGCAAGGCCTGCCAAAACTCAATTTCTAGCCACTGAGATGGGTGATGCCCCTTCTAACTAGGGCAGTCTAAATGTTCCCTTCATGGGTGTCAGCTGAGTTCAGCGCAGTTTTGCTTTCCACTCTGCATTAGTCTATTTTTCACATTGCTATGAAGACATGCCTGAGCCTGGATAATTCATAAAGAAAAGACATTTAACATGTGGACTCACAGTTCCACGTGGCTGGGGTTTAAAGAGGTTTAACACGTGTATACACAGTTCAACGTGGCTGGGGTTTAAAGAGGTTTAACTCATGGACTCACAGTTCCACATGGCTGCGGTTTAAAGAGGTTTAACACGTGGACTCACAGTTCCACTTGGCTGGGGTTTAAAGAGGTTTAACTCGTGGACTCACAGTTCCACATGGCTGCGGTTTAAAGAGGTTTAACACGTGGACTCACAGTTCCACATGGCTGGGGAGGCCTCGGGAAACTTACAATCATGATCAAAGGCAAAGGGGAAGCAAGGAGCTTCTTCACATGGTGGCAGGAGAGAGAAGAGCGAAGGGGAAGAGCCTCTTATAAAACCATCAGATCTCGTGAGCACTCACTCACTATCACAAGAACGGTATGGGGGAAGCCACCCACCAGGTTCCTCCCTTGAGATATGGTGATTACAGGGATTAAAATTTGAAATGAGATTTGGGTGGGGACACAGAGTCAAACCATATCACACTGTGACAGGGCAGCACTGAGCTCAGCACAAAGCCCCACACTCATTGTGCTCTCCGTCCGCCAAGCAGAGAGATTAGCTCTCTGTGCTACCCGGTGGCTGCTACTGAGGGAGGCGGGGAGACATTGCCCTGGCAATTCTAGACTATCTTTCCTACCATCTTCAGTGCCTCCTTCAGAGCTATGAAGTTAAAACTAGGTACTGTGAGTGCTCACCTGGTTTGTGGTTCTTATCAAGGTGCTTTCTGTGTAGACAGCTGTTAAACCTGGTGTTGCTGTGGGGTGGTCTGGCACTCCCCTTTACAAATAAGTTCTTCTAATCTGGACCAAGAGAGCCAGACTCATGTGAAGGAACTAGCGACCTCTCATCACCTCCTCCATTACCCAGGACCTCAGCTCCCACTGGTACAAGGTGCACTGCACATCCTTGGTGTGTGAGGTGAGACTTGCTGGGCCACTGAGGTGGTGATGATGAGCGCACCCGGTGATGACGCTACAGCAGGCAGTATCCGTCAGTGCGCCTGCTGTGTTCCAGTGGCGCATCTTTACAACCCTCTGCAAATCTGTAAGGTTGACGACATGATTGGTTTAAGGTGCTCTTTAACTTTCCTTCCCTTTGGTAATCAGCCCTCTTGGCTTTCCTTCCTGAGCCACCTTTCACAAGGAAATGAATTTTACAGTCACTTTGCAGGAGTGCTATGAACACAAGCATCACTGAGGACTAACGCCAGGCAGGTACCAGGCTCAACCTGCAAGAGGTGACAGCTTCTCTGGACACGATTCATGTTGCAGCAAGAACTGATCTGGTTCCTGGACTTCAGGGTTCACTGTAAATCTCCAGATACGAGAAGTTTCCACCCAAAATCTGGAGACTGCACTGGTCTTCTAGGCCATGGGTAATAATATAACAAACTAGAAAGAGAAAATGATGCTTTTCATACCTGACCCAAGACACTCCAACAGGCTGACTTGCCAACTCCATATTTCCCCAAAAACGCAGCTACGGAACCAGCTCTTCACACACAGGTCCCTGGTAGTGAGGGTGGGAAGATGACACCCCCCTAGGAAAAGCACAGTCACTCACACTTCAGCCTCTGCCCCCAAACTGAAAATAAACACTGAATAGGAGACCAAGAAAGGGCCAGACAGCAAAGTCAGCATTTCACAGCCTGGGGACAGGGACCTGTGGTCTGCCTTTTTGGCAAGTCAAAGAGCGCCAACAGCCAGGCTGGGTGGTGTGAGCCTGTAGTCCAAGCAACTTGGGAGGCTAAGGTGGGAGAGGTGCTTGAGCCCAGGAGTTTGAGACTGAGACTGTCGGGAGTTGGGATCATGCCACCGTAATCCAGCCTGGGTGACAAAGCGAGGCCCTGTCTCTTAACAACAAAGAACACACACACCAAACCCACCGCTTTGGGGATTTTTAGGGAGTGTCTAACACCTTCTTCAGTATTTCCGACAGTCAGTCCTGCTGCTTCCTTCTGTCTTCTATGTGGAAAACCCCATTTCATGGGAAACCCAAATTCAAGTTGACCAGCATGTTTCCATACAAGTTTGTAAATATCCAAGAGTTTGATACGCTCCAGTTTAGCCAAAAATGTACCAGATTTTACAAGGTGTCAAGTCAACTGTCTGCGCTAGAGTGAGGTCCCTCTGACAGGTGGGATCAGTGGTGGCTATCCCAAGCATACCTGCTAAGAAACCTGGTCTCCAGACGGTAGAGGCAGCAGAACAGAAACCTAGCATCAAATTCCAAAGCCAGCTGATAATGCCTGGGAGCCTTTGGCATTGCACAGCCAGCAAACAAAGCATGGCCAGCCAGGTGCCATGGCTCACGCCTGTAATCCTAGCACTTTGGGAGGCTGAGGCGGGTGGGTTGCCTGAGCTCAGGAGTTTGAGACCCGACTGGGCAACATGGTGAAACCCCGTCTCTACTAAAATACAAAAAATGTGCCGGGCATGGTGGCATGCGCCTGTAGTCCCAGCTACTCAGGAGGCTGAGGCAGGAGAACTGCTTGAACCCGGCCAAAGAGCAGGGACCAGAGAAGAGATTCCAAAGCCAGGGTATAAAAGCTATCCTGAAAACACCCCCATAGAAATAAGATGGGAAAAATTTTTGCTTTAATCCACCAAGTTATACACACCTGCAGCTGCAGCACTGAGCATCGCACGGAGGAACGAGGTGGACCAGAAGGACCACCCTTGGATGTCCTTAACTGGTTGTCTCAAACTATCACGTGCACGCGAGGCCCCCCCGGCAGGCCTGACCTCCCGCATTCGCAACA
Source organism: Alouatta palliata (assembly GCA_004027835.1). Lineage (NCBI taxonomy): Eukaryota > Metazoa > Chordata > Mammalia > Primates > Atelidae > Alouatta > Alouatta palliata. Next base: position 81,987 of record PVKV010002222.1, on the reverse strand, counting down.
GGCTCCCCGACGATCCAGGCTGCTGGCCCCAGGACCACACTGTGAAGTGCAAGGCACGAGATGAAGTCTTAGGCTGCGTCTCCACTGTGTGCAGCACCCAATGTGGGGCTTCCTCACTCTGCCAGATTCTGAACTGGGCATAGGACGTAGGAATTTTAGATGAAAACTGTTAAATCAAAAGGGACAACTCATCTCGGGGATGGTAGGCGGAGGGGGGTTTTGGGAGCCTGTTCTGCCAGGTAAGCCAAGTGTGGACCAGGCAGCTGGCCGGAAGCTGGCTGCCTCTTCCTTTATAACTCTCTTCTGCTGCTGGGAGCAGTTTCTGACATCCCTGGGTGGTCACAGAACATGTGCCACCAAGAAGCGCAGGCCCTTCATTAATTCAGGTGCTCTCCCAATGCAGAGCCAACACAGCCGACTGCGAGCTCACCAGGGTGTCATTTATCAAAGCAGGACATGCTGCTGTATGGAAGGAATGACAGGAGCATGTGCTCCTGCTGAAGGGTCCCCTGATCAGAGACCAACCCATGCAGTCCTTTGGGTCGTCAGCAGGCATCTTGTCACTTGTTCTCAGTGTCTCAAGCTGCCTCATGGCAGGCGTCCTCCTGGATCTGCTATGTCCTTGCTATGGGGATACTCTTATCGAGTTGGAGTTCTAAAAACTACCGCTGTGTGGATGCCCTGTCTTTCTCTTTCGCAGTCCACCTGCATGCAATCTGGGAAAGCGGTGGCCAAGGTGTGGCACGAGTTCAGGCCCCGACGTGACACAGCACAGCATCACAGGGCCCAGCTTCTCCCAGCGGCTGCCTGCCTCACCTCTCCGCATCAGCATCACCAGGACCTGAAAACCCTAAGACTCTTCCCCAGCTCAATTCAACACAGACCAACCTGCCTTCCTCTCGTTCTCTCTTGGCTGCTGATACCAATCACGAGTGAGGTATGAGGCACTGAGGCTTCCGTGGCGCAGGCCCTCTCAACACCGCAGAAGTGAAGCTCTGCTTAACAGGAGGATGCCTTACTCACGCTTCCAGCGACTTGCTAAGAACATTACGACCTCCCTCATTCTATATCCATCTACTGATGTATATTTTTTCCAAGAAAGGCCATTCCCAGATCCTCATGTCGGCCCCTGGAAAATGCTGTACTGTGCTCTGTTCTGATGTCAGGAACAAAGTGCATGCTCCCACGGCTCTCCCAGACCCCCGAGCCTTCTACGGGCCCTCTCTGCCATTGCCGTTTGGCAAAACTACCACCTTCCTGCAAAGTGAGAATAAGTCACCTGTGACCTCAAACAGATGGAGATGAGAAGGGCCCTTTCCCAGAATGTGACATTGGTGGCAAGGTCCCCAAGGGCATTCAGGTTTCTTCCAGAGGCCACAGGTTAGGCCTGTCCACTAGAGGAGAGGTCAGAATGAGAAGAGAATGGCTGACCGAAGCAAGGACACAGAGACAGTAGGGGAGAGTCCAGGAGGGGAGGGTCTGGAGAAGTCAGGTATTTGGTTTCACATTGTCCACTGGCAGTGGGCACTAGGTGGACAAGGGTTCCAGGCAGGAAACCAACACTGGAAGAACGGGGACGCTTCTGCACAGAAAGCTGCATCAGATCACACCCCTGCCACCTGAGTACTAAGGGAACTTTAGATGTGTAAGCCAAGTGAGGGTTAAGTGAGTCCATTTACCAGGAGAGCCACCTAGGCAGGGCTCAGCGCTGGCCCCGGTTCTGTTCACGTGTGGGAAGGGCACCCTGCTGCACCCCGAGCTTCTGGTCCGAGTCTCCACTCAGCTACGCAGTGCTGTGAGAAGGGAGGCGGCTTGCCATCTGCAAAGTGAGGCTAAGATGATTCTGGACATCCCCTCCAGCTCCAAGAACCATGAGAAAAGTCACTCAGCTGAAGCTGCCAGAATCTCTGGCACAAGAAAATGACATCTCCGCTAACTGCTGGAAGAGTCTGGAAGTTCTGAGGGGATTTCGGAATCTGGTTCTTTCTTTAGCCAAACTCAACTTTCCTCCTGCCTCCTCAAACACCGTCTTGGATGACATTATTTCAGGCAAGGCAATCTACCTGATCATTCAATTTCTTGGGGCAGAGACATAAACACCAGCACAGCGTACGTCCCCCGCCTTATCACAGTAACAAAACCCTAGGGGTGGAGGAAGCCTCGCAAGGCTCAACTTCCTATCACGACGCTAAGGTCCAGCCAACAGCTGTTGGGACATGCTGCTCACAATACAGGTGGGACCACATCTGCCTGCTTGCCGACAAGCTTTTAACGGCTTTCTGTTCGAGCTTCCCTCCCTCCAAGCCAGGCATCAGGTCTGGCGTGATGGGATTTGGGAAGGCGGTGGCCGAGGTCCTCTTCAGAACAGAGGCTCTGCGTTTTACAGAAAACTGGAAGAACTGTCGTCGCCTCGTATGTGACTCCGTGTCAATGATGAGATCCCAGAGGAAAGCAATGCAGGGTCCCTGCAACCCGTGAGTGCAGGACCATGGGGACTTGCGGCCAATGGCAGGAGGGCCATTTAGACAGAGCCCAGGGTCACACATGCTCGCTGCAGCGGCACCTCACCTCCAAGATTCTCTGCTGGGGAGGGGCCAGAAGGAAACTCTGCTTTGCTTTGTGTGTGAGAAAGCGAGCAGGGAGGAAGCCAGAAACCAGGCAATGCCGAGTGGGGCAGCCGTGGGTCGTCCACAGCCGCGAGCTCACTCTATCACAGCCAAGGCACCAGGAGGTGTGTGGCTTGTCAAAGTGAGAAACCCTGCAAGTCTCCCCAGCAAAACACCCTGATTTGACATAGGCATGGCATGCCTGTCTCAAACTATGGCATGTAACTTATGAATATGTATACCTACTATATACCCATAAAAATTAAAAATAAATACATAAATAAAAGGAGATAAGGCCTGCATGTTTTGAACAGATGGCTGTGCCCAGTGGACGCTCACACACTGACTTTGATGCAGGGACCAAGTGCAGAGAAAACTGTCCTCAGGAATCACTCCAGGCTCCCCCGACGGAAACCCGAGAGCCCTTCAACGCCGAAAGTGCCATCAATGACCCTTCAGTAGAGAAGGGAAGACTGAGGCCGTGAGGGGTAAGTGGGAGCTGGGGATGAGGCCCAGGCAGAACCCACTGGGAAACCTGCTCTAGAGCCTGTCCTAGGCTCCAGCTCTTCTGGGGGAAGGCGCCCCCTCTTCTGTTCCTCGAGGAAGGCCAACCCCTATGTGAACATAACTGTCCTAATCCCAACTAGAACAGCAGCACGCTCCCTCTCCCTCTGTGGGAGACGGCTTTCCAAACTGATTTCCAAACAGTTGTGACATTCCCAGAATTCTCTCTCTCTGCTACCTTCCTTTCAACGCCGGCCCATCTGATTTCTGTGCCTGCTAGGCGGAGCGCCCAGGGCAAACATTTGGGGCAAGAGCGTCCACCACCCACGGCTGTCTGCTGGTGGCTACCCGCCTGCGTAGATCTGTCTGTGTATCCACTCCATGCCCCCACGGCACTGTGCCGGCTGGCTCGTTCGTAATACAAATCACAGACAAGCAATTCCATGCTTCACACATCTGGATCATGGCTTGCTTTCCTTCCTGTTCTGGGACTGAGACAATTTCTTTTCATTTGAACCATGTCAACTCCAGTTATGAGAACATTTCCCCTGCACGACTCTCCCTGCCTTCCCTCCTCCCCGTCACTCCCCAGACACGCGTCCACCCACTGACCATGGACCACACTTGTCAGGGATCGGATTCCTTCACATTCTGAGCTGCAGGCCAGGCGAGCACGTCCCTGGTCAATGTGGCATCCTTCCCGACATCCACTGTCCCGAACTCACGTTGGCACAGCATCCCATCTGGCTGGAAGCATCCGAAGTAATGAAAATCAGAGGAGACAGAGCTTCACATGTGACCTGCACCTGGCGGCGTCCCACCTGCCCTCTGTCCCTGCAGGGCCCCACCTGTCCCTCTATCTGCTCTTCTGCCTCTTCCGTGTCCAGGCTTCTGCCAGGCCCATGCTTCCCGTGGCTCCACCACAGGTCACTTTTCACTTTGTGCCACGTCGTCCCTGAGGTCTCCTGGGAGCTGCCGGAGTAGAGACAAGACAAAGCCTGTCTATGATGGTGACATTCAGAACAGCCGGGCCCCAAGTGCTCACTCGGAAGTGGCGAGGCCCATGGCACGCAAGACGACCGAGAAAGGTGAAGCGGGCCGGTTATCTCTAGCGTGGCTGGTCTCAGCACAGAGGGAGACGCAGTGTTGGCGCCTCAGCACTGGAGCCTTGGAGGCATGGGGGAAAGAGATGGCAGCAGGAACGCGGACGAGGCCACAGAGAGCAACAACGAGCCCCCTCTGACGCTGCACCTTCCGCGGTGCTCCACCTGGGATGCGCTGAATCTTTCGGAGAGTCTTCCTGAGCCCCCTCCCTGAGAGGGAGGGCATCAATCAACGCTGAGTGAGGCTGGGCCACTGCATTTCCAAACGCCCAGCGCTCCTCCTGTGCCTCACGGCCACGCGCCGTCTACGCCAAGTTCCCAGCTTCTGTCAAGACAGTGTTTTCCAGAGGCCACAGGCTGGGCCTCTTCACCACAGGAGAGGTCAATTCCGGAACAGGAAGAGAATGGTTTTTTGACTGAAGCAAGGACACAGGGTGGCAGGGAAAATCCCAGGAGGGGCAGGTCTGGAGAAGCTCCTCTCCGAGGACAGGCCACAGGAGGCTGAGCACATGCGTGGCGCTGCTGCCACATGGGCTGGAGATCTCCCACGGCTGGGCTGGCTCCCAAGGCTGGCATTCCTTAACCCCTGGTTGGCTCAGGCTTATCTAACAGACATTGCTCAATGCAACAAAGGCGGAGGTGCATTTTCTGCAATGGGAAAGCTTTTCACTGTGGGTGGCAGACAGTGCGCAAAGCAGACTCCCTCCCTTCTACTGTCACCCCACCTAGAAGGTCCTGTCTCTAGACTTCTCCCGGGAGCTTGCTGCCTTACCTGATTGAGGTGCATGCGTGCACAGGGTCCTGGGCTTCCCTAGTCCCAGAACGACCAGTGGACCCCTGGTTCTGTGCCCTCCTACATGCAGTTACGTTACGTCCAGCTCCTCCCACCAGGCACCTCCCCTGGACCTTGCTGCACCTTACCAAACCCACCTCCCTCGAAACACAAGGAACTCTCTGCAGCCTTCACAGAGCTATGCACCTTCTCTCTTTTACACCACAGTTTCCAAATCACAGCCGACAACAGATGCTAAAATTCCAACAGCTGCATTACACCCAGTCACCTGAAAGTCACACTAAAGTCACTGCCACCTCCCTCCTTGATCTGGGTTTTATTTTTGTTTTTTCTCCCGGGCAGTCAGCATGCACCTGAGCTTCTACTCTTCATCAGGGGACAGTCCTTCACATGACCAACTAGAGTTGAGCCTGAACCTGAGAGAAACAAACACGTACTTCTGGATTTTCCTCTTCCTCTTTAAAACCAAACTGTGATCGGCATTCACAAGGCACCCTGTCCTGGTTTACTGAAGGAGAAAACCCGGGGCGTGCATCCTAGCTGGACTGTTTCTCTCAAGGAACTTTCCCCTGCCCCACCATTTCGTGGATTCTGTCTTAACCAGTATCAGTTGGTAAAAGACGCCTGTTGTCACCATCCTCCCATGCGCACGGGCTGCTGATTTCTAATGGTCACCGCAGGATGGAGAAAGACAAAAGGAGACCCTAGCTAAACACTCATTTTAAGGTGAATTTCTCAAGTTACCACTATGGAAAGGGAGATAGCTGCCTTCCTCACACTTAACGCTGCCAACATTTCTAATGACCAGCTGACCCCTAAGGTAGCACGCAGCTGCCCACCAGAATAGCCTTTCATGGGCAAGAAGGCAACCAAGGCACGGGGTACATTTAGGAACCTCCGGGCTGGTGTCAGCATGACTGCTGCTCAGCATGGCTCTTCCTCCGGGCAGCAGCAAGGGTAACCCTCCGCAGCTTCTCACACGCCACCTGCACCAGGACGTGCCATCCTCCAGCTCCCGTCCACAGCGAGGCTGGGGAGTCTTCTGCAGCCTGCTCCTTTGTCAGGGCCGAGAATCAGAAAGCTGTCAATCTAATGAATCTACAGCTTCAGCTCAGTGGTTACAATGGAGTTAATGATGATATATGAGAGGCAGGATCCTTGAGAAGGCCCCAGGCAGGAAGCTTTTAAAATCTCAGGTTCATTTCTGTATTAATACGTAATGAAGCCTGTTCCATGTTTCTGTAAATCCACACAACTACTAATCACTTTCACTGGCATCACTTTCATTCTATTAGTCTCGAACTTCTATTAATTAAATGACTGTGCCATTGCTTGGTCTCAAAAAGAAAAAGCTGTCAATCTCATCTTAAAAAACAACACAGCTGTCAAGCTCATCTGCAGTACTTGGGTGTCCTAGGGAAACCCTGTCCAACACACGGTCATTGCCCTTGGTCAGCCAGCAGCAGCTACATACATGAACATGACTTCCCTTCAACTGAAGGTACCCTGGTGTTTGACTCAACAAGTTCTCTCATTATTCATTTCATGTAATTTATATCCTTATTTTAATGGGCTTATTGCAGCATGTATCATATAAGTGATCCCAAATCATATTAAGTAGTAACTATAAATCTTAACAAAGCAATACTAGTCTCCTAACCTGCAAAGTAAAAGCTATAGAATACCTACCTCACAGATCCAACTCAATGGTATGATAAACACAGAGCATCTCGCACAGTACCCAGCACATGGGAGGTGCTCAATAAACGAGAGAGCTGACCCGAGGTAAGCATCACTTGTACGTCGCTAATTCATGGCAGAAGCAGCACTACTGACATTACCAAGGTAAGAACTTTAAATCTCATTATAATTTAGGACCTATTTGATTGCAAATTGGATTAGAGCCAGTTTACAGTACCAAATAAATTATGTTTGAACTATTTAAAATCATGTATACGAAGAGACACTAGAAAAAGAAGGAGAAAAGTTTAATTTCAGGATGCAGATGAATTAATTGCTGAAAATGAGTCCTAAATCTAGCTTTGTGCTTTCTGACAGCCAATACAGAAACAAAATCACGTACATCTGTGCACTGCACTGTCTGATAAATGGAACATGTAGCTCACACAGAAGCGGGCTTTTTCTCCTGACAATCAGATCTTAGGGTAGCTGCTCACACCAGTCGCCCTATGACGCATGTTAGGTAAGTGACAGAAGAGCCGCACCTTTGCTGCTGTGTGCAAAGGCGCACACGCGCATACCTTCCCTATGCAAATGTTTCACTTTATCAGCATTCCATAGTAAGAGACCGGTGGGTGAGCAACCCGGAGACTTTCCTCACATAAGCTCAGGAACACGGAGTTAAATGGCTCCTCTGTATTCCAAAATATGGAGCAGCTTTCAGGTTTTGTGTCTGTGAAGCAGCCTGGCCTGTGGCTTCGCTGAGAGTGCAGGTCCGTCTTGGCCTTTTCCAGGTAGCCTAGAACCAGAGCCCAGTAACCAGAGCCGCCTGTGGATGGGGAGGACGGGGCTTCATCCCCAGGGGATCTGCTTCCCAATGCTTGCAACTAATCAAAGAAGACAGACTTCCCTGGGAAAACTGTAATCACCCAAGGAGGGGGCAGGCCAAATGCTAGCAAGATTTACTGGCTTTGATGAACAATAAGGTGCTTGTTTTTGTAGGTAATTAGAGATAGTGAGCTATAAAGAGTCCTCCAAGAAATTCTAAACAGACTATAGCTAAAGGGTACTAAAGCGTGTCTGAATCTAACCATTCATCTTTGCAGACCTCTGGTGCAGGGAGGCCAGTGTTTGATCCGTCGCACTCCAACAGGTCATCCTGGAGAAAATGGCCCTCTGTGTTTTTCACGTCTGATGAGACAAGACCTCTCCATGCAGCATGTGTGCACCCACACGTATGTACAAATGGCAATTAGCATGTGCCATGCTGCTGGATGCTGCCATGGAATATTGCAGTTCATGTAACTACAGCTCAACTCACCTTATGAAATTAACTATTCAAAGGCGCATAACAGCCCGGATGTTGGTAAGTGCCTGGACATGCCTGCATTCTCATAAACATGAGGTACTATGTGATTCTTAGATACTACGGAACGCTGGGTGGGTCCCTTGATGGTGGGAAGATGTTTGCCAAACCCATTCCCGATTTGTGCTTTTTTTTTTTTCCCAGCAAATCACTCTTGGATACAGGATTTTAAGGACTCAGAGGTATTAAATGATTGAACTTCATTTAAAAGAGAGTATGTGCAAAGGATTGTCACCAATATTTTTTAAAACAGTGTCAAGATGAGACAACTGCGTACTCAGAGGCAACTGCTCATCCTGCTTCAGCAGCTCCTGGGTCAGTAACCAGGATTTCCTGCCACCCCAGGAAATGCGCATGACATCATGTCCACTCCTTGGCCCTGCTCACGTCATGACACACAACAGGCGCAGAAAAGCCAACTACCAAACCCTCTACGGAACGGATAAACTTAAGATGGGACCAGATAAACCACCAGCACAACAAAAACAAAAAGTCAACCCACACATATGGCAAAGGCTTGAGATAAACAATTGCTTTTATACTCCTTTACTCTGGTGAAAACCAGAGTTAATAGCAGAGAACTCAGGCATCTTGACCGTGCGGGTCATTAGGAAACCTTCACAACAGTTTTTTCCTCCAAGAACTAGATCTCCATTTAATGATGTTCTATTCAATCCAATATAACCCTTTCCACTGTTCTGCATGCTCTGGCCTCCTCAATGTAATTTTCTTTTAAGTTCGTAAGCAGTCATATCACAATCTTTCCTTCAGAGAAACATAAAACAGACATTTACTCTAGGAAAAAGAATAACCCTAAGGCCACAGTTTTAGCATCACCCTCATCTGGCTTTCTGCCACTGGACACTTCCTGCAGGTTATCACAGCCTGGGGCCAGCCACTCAACGACCCCTCTGACCCTCTGTTTCCTCATCTGAACCACCAGGAGGTTGCCTCTGACTCTCCCTAAGGCATCTCTGGGCTCTAAGGTTCCACGGTTATTTCATCCTAAAGGGAGGAATCACTGTGTGCAAACCCACCTTATTTAAATTGTTCAACAGCCCATAACAACTCGGATGTTGGTGAATATTCTGACATCCTTGCATTCTCATAATCATAATGTGTGCAAAGACTATTATCCACAGCTGTTAATTCTTCAAAACGAACACACTAAATTCTACATTCAGAAAGTTGGACTTTAGAATTGGCTGAAAAGGAAATGCAAAGTCAACAGTATAAAGACACATCCCACTGTGTGAATAATATACTGAGTGAATCAAAGCTCATGCTCGTGCCGGGAAGGAAGCACACCTAAATAAGGACATCCTGAGAACCTCTTCCCGCTGCTCTGTTGGCTTTAAGAACGGACGTGCACATCAAATGAACGTTTCAACTCCTGAAGCCAACTGGTACGGTAAGCTCGTGGGGTCCCTGAGGGCTGCAACCCTGGTGTACTGGCCTGGGCCCTCTACTACAGAAGCAACAAAGGCATGGAGCAGCACTGTTTCAGAACTCAGACAAGTCAAGTGAAAAATCTGTATTCAAAACAGAACTGAAACAAACAGGATGACAGAGTCCGATACTTACTTGTGGCCCAGCTCATGGGCGATGGTAAAGGCCAAATTGAGACCATTGTCTTCGGCAAGCACACACTTCCTCTTAGCACTGCACACACCTCCTAAGTAAGCAATTCCTGCAGCAGAGACACAAAACACATCCTCTTCAGAACGTGGGGGGCCCTGGTCTCGCGGGGCAAGTCCGCACAGTCAACGTCACACATGATCAAGATGGGCACACTGGGACAGTGTCACTGGACCATATGGGAAGGGTTTGTGTATGATGCTTTTGTGATCACCCAATATAAACACAGCATCCATGGAGCATCTACGCATCCGGGATGTGCTCAGTAGTGTACCCATGGCATCTAACTTAAGCCTCACGACCCAGGATGAGGGAAACTGAGATTTGGAGAGGAAAGGTAACTCTCCCAAGGTCACCTGGATGAGCACCCAGTGCTCTGGGATCCTCCGCCAGGTCTGTCCAACTTCAATGTCCAGGGCTGGGGCCAGGTGAGGCCAGCCAGGCAAGGCACCCAGGGTGTAAAGTTTAAGAGGCCCTAGCTCTCAGGCGATGCCCCTGCACCCGCACGCCCCGAGAGGGAGCCCCTCCTCACACGGCACATCCCGGGCATCAGCCGGGACAGGATCTGTGCTGGGGCTCATGCACAGCAAGCCCCGGAAGCCTGCGCAGAATGTTCCAGAAAGGCTTCAGGAGCCCTTGAGAGTGGAAGACCCAGAGGGAGCGCAGCCAGCGCTGGGAAAGCCAGAGCCTCAAAGTCCTCAGTGAGGACTAGCCTGCGAGCCAAATGCCTCGCCTCCACGCACACGTGCCTGCCCCTAAGGACCTTGTCCTAAGACAAAAAACCCGAACCACACACACACCAGAAGGAACGCAACACAGGGCATGGAGGCTACGTCCCAACGATAGGATGGGAGATGCTGGTGAGACGGCAGGCCAGCCACCGGAGGAGGGACAGACGTTTTCCAGGGGAGGAAGGCGGCTCTGGCCGAGGGATGCATGGGATGACATGGAGTCCGTGGATGCTGGGCCCTCTGAGGAATGCTGGGATGGCAGCCACAGTGAGGGTGGGGAAGGCGAGCCCATGCTGGCCACACTTCCGGGGGCTGACTCTCCAGGACTCCCCACTGCAGCTCTCCATGCTGCTGCTCTCCTTGCACCCAGGAAAGACATGTCTCACCCTGCAGAGACCGCAGGGCTTATCTCAACAGGGCCCTCTAGGAAATCTGACCTCTGTCCTCCCATGGGTGTCTAACCTGAGGACAGTTCCATGATTTGCCCCAGTGTGATGCAGAGGTGGCTGGTGGCATGAGGTGGCTTCAGGAGGAGCTCAGGGCTGCCCTGGCTATACAGTCATATGGGGTGTGGGTAGACAGCGGCTCTGCTGGCATGGCACCATGGGGTGGATGGAGGCTAAACCCAGGGGGACTCTGCCCATCAGCCCCATGCCCTGGAGGGGCTACAGCCACCCAAGGAAGAGGCACCTGATCTCCACCACAGGCACAGTCCCTCTGTCGAGCTGCACGCTGCTCTGTTCCAAGGGCTCCTTCCAAGACGTTGCCTGAGGTGTCTCAGGAGGGAAGGAGCTGGCAGAGGGCAGGGGAGAACGGGACAGGGGAACCATTCCATTAAAAATGACCCCTCCTCCCTGCTCCCGAAGAGCTATACCAACATGCCCTTTGCTCATGTCCAAATCAAACTGGTGCAGAGCTCAGCCCCACACAGGGCGGCCCCTCTGATGTGGTGCGGCTGTGTCCTCACTCAAATCTCATTTGGAACTGTAATCCCCATGTGGCAGGGAGGGACCTGGTGGGACAGGACTGGCTCATGGGAACGGTTTCCTCCATGCTGCTCTTGAGATAGTGAGTTCTCATGAGAGCTGATGGTTTTAGGAGTGTTTGGTTGTTCTTCTGTCCCCCTCTCCTGCCGCCTTACGAAGAAGGCGCCTGCCTCCCTTTCCCCTTCAGCCATGATTGTAAGTTTCCTGAGGCCTCCCCAGACACGCAGAACTGAGAGCCAATTAAATCTCTTTCCTTTATAAATTCCCCAGTTTCAGGTGGTATTGCTATAGCAGTGTGAAAATGAACTAATACATCCTCCTTCCTCGTCCTCTCCACGAGGGGCAGAGGAAGCGCACACGGCCTGGCTCCGCAGGGAGGGGCATCTCCAGGGCTCACATTCCACACAATGGGCCCAGGTACCTCACTGTGGGTCTATCTGGAAACACGCAATGTGCTTAGTTAACAATAAATAAAAGACACAAATTAAATGTTATTTGGCCTTAAGATGCTTTTGTGGCCATGAGAAATATACCCCCTGATGCACCTTTGGAGGTTCAGCGTGCTTTCAGTGCAGCCTCTCCAGGCTCTGTTGCTGGGCAGATAACTCTAGCTGGTTTTTCAACTTAACTCTTCTGGGCAGGACAGGTGACACACCGTCTGTCTCCAGGCTGCAAGTGCCAAGTCCCTTTGGGCCTTTCTCAGGAGACCTTGGTGTGAAAGAAAGCATCTCCTCCTCCTCCTCTTCCTCCTCCTCCCATAGAAGAGGCAGTGGGAATGATACCGAGTTCTAACAAGTATCTCCAAAAGCATATCACCTAGCTGCCTCAGCTTTCCCCTTCTATATCTTCAAGGTGTCAGCAAAAATCTCCAGACATCTCCTTTTACACAACCCAGCAATGCAGACTATTGAGAAAAACAATACGACAACCAGGAAGGATGCGATGTGGCTTCTCAGTGCCTTTGAGGTCATTATTCTGGTTTTGTTTAAAAATGTTTTGTGGTTGCTTTTACAAGTCTAACAGTGAGTAGGTGGAATGCCGCTACATAGTCCCAATGGTATGTGCACGCGGCCCACGTGGGCGCGCACACACACACTCAGACACACACCCAGCAGTGCCCGTCCAGCCCTGGCTTTGGTCTCTCTGGGTCAATGAATTAATTAGAAACAATCAGATGTGCACACCTTGGAGAAGTTGCCTGGTGAGAGGGAAGGGAGACATAATAAGGCCAGATGTGCTGAGCCTGCTGCCCTGAGTGTGCCCGCCATGGGCTCTGCTACTGAACCGGCAGACCTTAACTGCCACACAAACACTTCCCCTGGCCTCAGCCACGCTCAGCACTCGGAGGCAGCCCTGACTTTCCGCTCTAATTAGGTAACGTGCAAAGCTAGCGAAACAGGGGAGCAAGGAGCCTTCCAATAATTGCATTTTAATCTTTCCAAGGCACAGATGATGTTTAACTAGAAAACAAAGAACCAGTTTATTTACAAGAAATGCTCTTGCACAAAGGCGGCTGAAGGTCTAATGCTTTTCGTGATTTATTCCACTCATGACCAGCCTGCTCATAAAACTGAGCAAGGAAAAATACATAAAAGAGAGCTGATAAGCGAGCACAAGAGCTGTGTGTTTATGAGAGATGAGGTGGAAAGGCTTAGAATGCAGAAAACCAAGTCTGGAGAAAATCCCAGGTTGTTGTAAAAGTAAGAGCTGCGGGGGAATAAACGGTAATTAAGCCATCCAGCTTCAGCAGAAAACAAAGCCCACCACTATTCCACGATTCTGAAAAGAAACTGCAGTCTAGCAAGACAGGCCCTGGAGACCCAGAGATACCCCCACCATGTTAGGCTGCAGAAGTCACCAGGCTGGAAAACCCACTAAATCCCCACGCCGATGCTTGTGAAGAAATGAGGAAAAACCAGTTTTCTCTGCACCGATTTATTAAAAACGGAGGTCTGTGACACAGGTCTGCTAACTTCAGTGCGATGCTGTGGAACCTTCCGAGGGACCTGGAATTTCCTTATGCTGAGGTGAGGCTTTCAGACCCTGCAATGGTGCTTTCACTGGCTCCAGCCTTCTATGATTTAAAATTCTCCACAGGTCACAGAACTTATTTAAAAAATTTAAAAAACATCAATTCCACATGTTTGCATAGTTTCTTGGAACAAAAGGGAGGCAGAAAGGCAACTGGAATTTATTAGTTGTGCCTCTCCATGGGCGAGATTGCTCCAAACACTCAACCCTCCCTTGCTTGGTAGGTGTGATTGGTCCCATTTCTTAAATGGGGAAACAGAGGCTCAATAAGCAGTTTTATGGTTAATCCGCACCCAGACCAGAACACAAATGCAGGGCTCCCTGCCTGCAACCCTCATGTTTCTCTAGGCAAACCCCGGGCCTCCCTCACCAAAGTTTTGACAACCAACAACAATGAATAATCTTTGAGGATCTGAAAGATTTTCATAAATCCTAATTTGTGCATACGTAGAGACGTATGTGGAGTCAAGTGAAGGTTTTATACATTTGAGTCCAAATGTTTTTAAGTTTAAACACTTCAAGTGAGAGAATTAGAAATCTTTTAAATTTTCCTCTTCTTTTTTTGGCTTGAATCTAATACAATTAATACACATATTGCTATGAAAATTAAAGTTATTGCTTATAGTTCATTTATTCAAGGTGATCTATAGCAGTAGAGGTCGGAGACTCCTCTAAAATGAAACCACAGACAAAACCCCTCTGGATTTTACTGCTAAGTATGCAGCCCCTTCAGGCAGCAGATGCCGCAGGAAGTTCACAGTGGACAAGCACGTAGCTGAGCGTGTGCCTGTGTCCCACATGGTGGCTCACTCCAACTCTACCACACCTCTGGCACTCACCAGGGAAACAAAACACACTCTTAAAAAAAATCTGAGACGCAGAGGGTAAAAATGAAGGGGTGTGGGTCAGGCATGGTGGCTCATGCCTGTAATCCCAGCCCTTTGGGAGACCAAGCTGGGAGGATCGCCTGAGGTCAGAAGTTCAAGACCAGCCTGGCCAATATGGTGAAACCCCATTTCTACTAAAAATACAAAATTAGCTGGGCATGGTGGCAGGTGCCTATGGTCCCAGCTACTCCGGAGGCTGAGGCAGGAGAATCACTTGAATCCAGGAGGTAGAACTTGCAGTGAGCCGAGATCCATCACTGCACTCCAGCCCAGGTGACACAGCAAGACTCTGTCTCCAAAAAGAAAAAAAAAAAAAATGAAGGTGTGTAATGAGTTCTTCTGACACTTGGAGAAGCTCATTTAATTTATCCAGAGAAGAGGCTCCCATCCATCAGTTCTGTGACCCACGTTCCCAGCATGCCAACACAACACAGGCACTCATTGGTCTCCTTTCTTTTCCTTTTCTCAGTAGAAGCATAATATTGTAGACAAAATTGGGTGAAGAGGCTTAACTAGTTTCTTTTTCAGTAGAAAACTACATGATGCAAGCTCATAACTCTCTGTCTCGGGGATGATCACCTGACTGTCTCTAGATTTAAGGAATAAACCACATACAACTGTATAAACTCTGGTTGATGTAGAAAGTTGTTGCATGTAAGCCGTCTGCAGCTGCTGGCCTTGCTGCCCATTAGTCCACCCTTACAGGGTCTGCCTTTGAGAGAGATGGCTCAGTTTTTCTCACCAACTGCTCAACCGCCCAACACTGTCACAGTTATTGCTGGGATCCTAAGCTGTCAGTCAAGAGAGTAACTGACATTTACCCATGCAGCAACCACAGTCAATGGAGACTGAACTGCAGGTTCAGGCTCAATGACAAGTCCTTGTGCTCTTGCAAACCTAAGTGGATGTGGGTGTGATCTCAATGTGTGAACAGCACTTAGGAGCAAATGTCTTAGAGTCCAGGATGTGACAAAGGAAAACTAACTACAACAGAGTAATAAAGTTGGACCCCTACCTCACACCACATTCAACATGTACGTCAAAATGAATTAAAGAGCTAAATATGAGAGCTATTAACTATACAACTCTTAAAAGAAAATTAAGATGGAAATTTTTCTGATCTTGGTGTAGACAAAGGCTTCTTAGCTGTAACATCAAAAACATAAGTGGTGGGGGGAACCCTAACTTCCTGCAACCAAACAGTGGCTGAGGGGGAAGGGGCTGGGAGTGAGTTGGGGAGTCACCAGGAGTCACCTTCATTTCCACTGCAAGCCCAAGGAATGAATGTGCTGGCACATTCTCCAAGGAATCCTTCCAGAGTTTCCCCTTGGCAATTACGGTTTTCTGTGGACTGGGAGTCATCCAGCAGTTATGGCCTTGCAGGCTAACTCAGTTAGCTGGTTGGTGTGGTTGTAATGCCATGTGAGCTATTGCTTTGTGATGGGGTATTCTTGGTTATGGATCAGAGTCAGGAAAGGCTACATGTTCTGAGCCTTACTCCCTAGGGTTAATGAGATCACAGCTTAGGACACAGATGCCCTTGGCTTTGGTTTCCCAGGCACCTCCAGGATCCTGGACTTTGGAAAGACAAGCTGTCCCTGGTGAGAGAATCACACAAGTCCACACCGAAGGTCTGAAGGTCCCTGGGCTGAAGCAGTCACTCCTATAAGATAACATTTTCCTGTGTTCTTTGAGTTAAGGGTAAGTGGAAGAATAAATTGGCCCTGGGATTTACAAGTTAGAAGCAAAAAGTTTATGCCAATGATTTGCTGCTAGAAACCACAACATGCCAGCAGAGGTGAAGGAAAGAGAAATGAGTAAGTGGTGATATGTGAAAGACCACAGCCAACTTGAGCCAAGTGCACAGAGATGTCCTGCAGATGTCCCACCTGCTGGCGAAGATGGCACTCACATCAGCGGGACCCGTTACCTGAGAGGGGTTCTCCAGGGAGCAATGTGACGTTTCTGAGGTGACAGTGTGCCTGTCTTTGGAGAACCCCACAGAAGCTCAGGGGCTTCTGAAACAGGCCCTGATGCCCACCAGAAATGGTCCCAGGCAGGTTCACTCCAGGACATCAGAGGAGCCTTGAAAATCTCTTATTTTGACAAACGCCTTGTCAAGTGTTTCCTGACTGTATGTGACAGGGCTCATGCCAGGCAGAGGCTAAACTGATCCAGTGCAGGCCTAGGGGAAGCAGCCTCAAGGCCATTTCAGCAAAGACAAGGCAGCTGGTAGAAAGGTGAGCAGGGATGCTCCAAGCCAAGCCCCAGGGCCTGAAGGGTGGGTGTTGGGGTCTCTGAAAGACAGCTGTGCCAGTCACCAAGCTCAGATCTGGCCTCCCCAGAGGGCAGACAAGTGGAAACTGGAGAGGGAGCTCCATACTGAGCTGCCCACTCACTGATCCCTATTCCTCTGTCTGGGTGACCCATCACAGCCAAGGGCCCCTCACAGAGCCACACCCTCATTCTGACTGCTCTCTCAGCAAACTTTCCCGAATATGGGTAGCTCCCCGTGTGGGGAGCATCTCTGGGTGGCACCAGTGAACACAGCAGGTAATGAGCGCCTTTGAGATTCCTTTCAGGAGACCTCTGAACCTCTGCATGCACTCCCTGGCCATCAGAAGAGACCTGTCTTCCAGCATTTGGCATTCAGTAAATGTGACCCTCTGACCAGCCTGCTGGATGGCCGTGTCTCAGCAGCACGGCACTGTCACCCGTGCACAGGTTCCTGTGTGTGCACACCTGAGTGTACGTCTGTGGACATGGTCATGCCCACAACACCCCTTCCCGAACGGGCAGTATGAGGGTGATGCCCACCTTCACTCCTACAGTAATGGACCCTAGTGAGTTTGAAAGCTGTAACCCACTCACATGCTCTCTCAACTGCACTGCTTGGCACTTGCTTTGGTCAGTAATTTTAAGATGAACTTGGCTTAGTCCCACTTCAGTGACAACTTTCAGCCTCCTCTACCTTCTCTCAGTATAAATGCTTCCCCTTTGCTGGTGGATTACAGCGCCCTCCCTCTCCCTGAGGAAAGCTGGGGTTTTACGTGGGGGTGAGACTGAGAAGAAGTGTGACATGTTTTGGCTAAAAATAATCTCCTCCATGTGGGGAATGGGACAACTAAGTCTTCCGTGGGGTCAGATATCCCCAAAGGGGAACTGGGAACAGAGCGAATCTCCCTTCGGAGATTCAAGCGCGGCCTGGAAGGAGGGGCACACTCCTGACTCGGCCTTCCCCAGGCAGCTGTCTGAGGTGTGTGCCTAGAATCATAATCTTTCTCAACATTTCTGTTTGAATTGCTCATCAGAGTAGCCACAGGCAGGGCCACCAGTGAAGGCTGCTAAACTGTGACGACAGCCAGAGCCAGGAAGGAGGCAGAGTGGGGCTGGTAAGAGCTACCACACCCATCTTAATCACGCTCACTCCTACGGGCTGAACTTCGTCCCCCTGAAACTCACAGGTCGAAACCCTAATCTCCAGCAGGACTGCATTTGGAGACAGGGCCTTCAAGAGGTAATGAAGGTGAAATGAGGTCAGCAAGGCCCTGATCCAACAGGTCTGGTGTCCTTATAAAAAGGAGAGACACTAGAGGTATTCCTCCCTCCCTTCCCCTTTCCCTCTCTCCAAGTGAGCACAAGAGGGCAGGTGAGGACACAGTGAGAAGGCAGCTGTCGACCCGCCAGGAAAGAGATTCCTTATCCCAAACCAGTCCTACTGGCACTGCGGAGTTCCAGCCTCCGGCCCCGCGAGGAATAACCGTGTGCTGCGTACGCCTCCCAGTCTGCAGCATTCTGCAAGAGCAGCTCTGAACAGACTCATACACACAGAGTGCGCCCTGGGTACCCACGGAAGTGCCCTGGGTCCCCCTGCTCACACGGGTAACCGACGGCGCGGTGGCCACCCGAACTCGCCATGCTCATCTGCCGCACACTGCAGCCACCTGACACGCCAGGGGCTTGGCCTCGATGTTCACAACATGGATTAGTAACAAGGAACCGACCTGGGAAGTTGTAGGAGTGGCAGGATGAACTAGTTACAAAAACCTTGGTAGAGAAGAAGGAAAAATACAGTGGAGCGGGGGTGTTGTGTATTTAAATCATACAACACCTTAGCCAGCTGCACGCGTAGGCAGGGAAGCGCCACCCCTCAGTCGTTTGATAACACGGTACGGTGCAAGTTCCAGCCAGGGATG
This sequence comes from Alouatta palliata, assembly GCA_004027835.1. Taxonomy (NCBI): domain Eukaryota; kingdom Metazoa; phylum Chordata; class Mammalia; order Primates; family Atelidae; genus Alouatta; species Alouatta palliata. Next base: position 63,466 of record PVKV010002222.1, on the reverse strand, counting down.
CCCATAAGGAGACAGGAAGGCACCGGGGAGGGCGGTGAGAGGACTACCACATGCCAAATGTGGACCCCTCACTCGTGTCACTGGCCCCGGAAATGCCCACGCCCTACGAGACGTTCTGAAAACAAGCACAGCCTTGGAGGGAGAAGCCAGTTTTAAAAGACTCCTACAAAAGTAACATACTGCTAGGTCTGAAGAACTGGAGGCTAAAATCATCTCTTTAAGTCCGCCAGAGAATCCTAAAGAACTCCAGGGGAAGGTGGTGATGGGGCAGAGAGTTCTGGAAGCTTGCAGGTCTGTTAGGAGCCCATGAGCCTCACCTAGCACACAGTAGACTCTTTCAGGTCGGTCAGGAGCCCATGAACCTCCTTTGGCACACAGTAGGCTCACAAAAAGGAAGTACTGCTGCAGGCTCAGCGTAGTGAATCTCAATGAAAACCAAGCAGCAGCAGGCACTCCAGGTGCGCAGAACCACACATGGCAAGCCACAAACGTGTGCCGCTTACTCTGTTTGCCTTGACGCCTTCAAAAATCACAAGTCACGAGACCAGGAGGCAGAGGCGCTCATCGCTGCAACAGCCAGAGGCTGTGCAGAGGCAAGGGGCTGTGGCCAGGACGGGGTCCACCCGCAGGGCTGATAGACTCTACTGTTTGACCCGGGTGCTGGTCACAAGGATGCTGCCCTTGTAATAATTCATTTAGTGATCAAAAAGTCAGGTCAGGGTTACCCCAGAGGGACTAGTGACCAGAAGGGGCATGAGAGGGTGTGCCCCGGGGCTGACAGTGTCTTGTGTCTTGATCCAGGTCAGCGTTCATCATTATACAAAGCTCAGCAGTTTACAGTCATTGAACAGTACACTTAGATAGACTAACTATATGTAAACTATGCTTCAATTATAATTTAAAAGATAACAAAGGGATACACACATGCATGTGAAAATCAAGGAGAAGATGGCCCTGGTTTCAGGATCTGGGAAGAGTCAAGGTCACCGGATTACATCCAAGAGTCATGGGTTGATGAAGTCCTAGTGGTATGTATTAGTTAAGGTCTATCTTTACCTGTGACACCAGGCTTTACGTGTATTACCCGTATTTCTCGGACTACATGAACCATTTCTGTAATTTACCTTCGCTGACTTCCGAGGACTCTTGCAAGGGTACGTTCTTGAGACCTGCCTGAAACAACCTTGAAAAACAGTTTCCCTCCCTCTTATAGCTCTACTTCTAAAGGATGAATAAAATGCAAGGCCATGCATAGAAATATTTGCCAAGTCAGCAAAAAAAAAAAAAAAAAGCATTCTCAAAACAAGTAACCACATTTCTTGCTAAATGCTTAGCCCAGCAAAGCCCCTTCTCTGTGGGAGGAAATGTGGACTTTAAGTGAAACCTCAGAACAAGGGTAACCAAGCCCTTTCAATCTGTGCACTGTTCTAGGCATCTCTCAGGGCCCTGCTCTTGGGCTGTGCACAAAGGTCAGCCCAGGCCTCACAGCAGCTCTGGGCACCAGCTTCTGAACTCCAGCATTTGAGTTCAAGTCCATAAATCATTCCCTGGCAGGGCACCACAGCCCTCCCCCCACTAAAGAAGTAACCCAAGTATGGGAAGGAAGCCAGCCATCATTTGGGTGTTGATTCAACAGTCATGAACTAAAGTCAGACTACCATGACAAGCCCTCCCTTCTGATGGCCCAGGGAAGGCCCTAGGACAATCTCTGCCTTTGCTGACAGGTTACAAAAATGACGAAATTACATGTTATTTATTTAAAAAAAAAAAAAAAAATTTAAGCCTCTTAGGAAAGAATGTCGCTGACAGCCACATCATGAAGTCAAGTGGGCACTAAGATTTTTACAAAGAGGAAACAGCTGACTTACGGCACAATCGGCGGCAGACAAGGAAGACGGCCAGCCTCTGGGAACTGTCCCCGGTGTGGCAGGAAGTGGATGGTACAAACTCTCAGGCTTTGTCTTCAGGGTGAAGTTATGTGCGTGCTCCACCTTATGGACGCAGCTCATTATCAGTAGGCTACACTGAGTTTCAGGGTCATCCCAGACTATGGAAATAGCATGCATGTCAGTGTCCGTCTTTCAAATGTCCAAGGCCGAGAGTAACAAATGTTCTTTACCTTTTAAGCAATTTCAGCCATTTCGAGGTTGCTTTTATGCCTCTACGGTGGCCCGCACCCTGTGTCCTGAAAACCAGGCTCCTGTTTCAGCTCTGCTATGGCACTCCCCTGAGGCTGGTCAGCCTGGCTATCTTACATTCCCTCCAGGCTCAGTCCACACCCACAGGACTCGCCACCCCAAAGTGAGCCTTCAAGTTTTGTTCAAAAGCTTGCAGTCCTAGTCAATGTCTCTCTTCCCTTCTCCCACCCAATGTTAGTCATCATCAAGTCCTGCCGTTTCCTTCTACTCACAGACGCTGGCATGTCCTTCTCACTGGTCCCAAGCCCAGACCTTTGTCATCACCTTAAGCATTGTTAGGGAATCTCTGCAGGGGCCACCTGACTTGCCTCTCCCCACTCCAATGAATTCTAAAAAGTCCACTGACTCTCCCATGACCCTGCCCAGCCGCACCCCTCCTGCAGGTACCCAGGTGCCCAGGGCCCATCGCCATTCTGCTGCAGCAGCATGAGCCAGTCAGATCTATGAACAAATCGTATGTGAGGCCTTTCTAGGCCAGCACCCGTAACAATTCAACAGACACAGCACAGCATGGGTTAAACACATCCTCAATAAGTTGTGCAAACAAATGAATGCCCAGCAGTCCTGCCAACCTCATCTACATAAAATACCATCCTCTGCTGCTTAAGACACGGGCTGGAACAGGGAGTAAGTGATGGGGTGGCGGCTGCTGACCTCCAACATTTGTTGAACACTTACACTGTGGGTACTAGGCCCTGTGCTAAAGACTCCCACACGTGATCTCATTTTATCCACACCACCACTTGGTGAGGCACATCCTCTTATCATCCTCGAAGTGCTACCGATGAGGAAACTAAGCTCTTCGAAGTCAACAACTCATCCGAGGGCAAAGAGCAAATGCCGGGTGGAGCTGGGATTCAACCTCAGGTCTTTAGGGCCAGAGGCCCTGCCCTAAACCACTATATTAGAGGCTGCAAGCTGGCAGCCACAGAAGGATTTCAACTGCAGGAATGTTTTGTTTGGCCCATTTTGAATTTAAATAAAAATTCCAATCAGTCACCAACAACTTAAAATTAGAAGAGGCAGGCGGGTGTGGCAGCTCATGCCTGTAATCCCAGCACTATGGGAGGCCCAGGCGGGTGGATCACTTGAGGTCAGGAGTTTGAGACAAGCCTGGCCAACAAAACCCCATCTCTACTAAAAATACAAAAATTAGCAGGGCATGGTGGCACATGCCTGTAATCCCAGCTACTCGGTAAGCTGAGGCAGGTGAATCGGTTGAACCCAGGAGGTGGAGGTTGCAGTGAGCCGAGACCGTACCACTGCACTCCCACCTGGGTGACAGAGCAAGATGACTCCGTCTCAAAGAAAAAAAAAAAAAAAAAGAGCTTACATAAAATGCAGATTGCCTGACTTGTTAAAACACTAAATAACTGGAAAATGATAGACTATTCAATAAATGACACTGGGAAAACCCGTGTCCACAGAGAGATGCATGAATTAAACTCTCCACCTCATGGCAGACACAGAAACAAACTCTAAATGGATGAAATACTCAGGCATGGAAACTTCTGTGTTATAAAAGGTACCACAAACAAAGTTAGAGACTAAGAAAAGACACAATTAAGACGTTTTCAATTCATACAACCAGAGATTTCAAAAGGTATCCAACCTACCTGGTCATCAGAGAAATGAGAAATAAAATCACAAGAAGGTATCAGTTCACACCCAGCATGCTGACACAACATAGAAAACTCTGACAGTAACCGACAAGGTTATCAGGATTAAGGACTTCCAGATGCTATCAAGGAAAATATAAATAGGTATGAAGGCCATTTTAGGAGGTAATTTGGCCCACTGAGAAAGGCTGAAAGGTATGTAGAAGTCAGGAAGTGGTTATATCCTGGGAAATGGCAGGTCACCATGCAGGCTGCATTTCCATGCCGTTGTGCCCACCCACCTATCTCTGCTAACAGGAGTCCCTACAGCTTCTGATGCACAGGTATACATATGTACCCGTGCATGTGCGTGTAACACCATCACCCCACGAAGGGATGCTATTATCACCCACATCCACACATGGGGAACTTGAGGCACCAAGTGCAAATTCCCCAGGCTCATGCTCCAAGCCAGCAGGAGAACCCACTCAACACAGCCAGTCTGGCTGCTCCACAGCAAAGGTAAAGAGGACTGTGCCCCAGGGAATGGACGGCAGGCCTGGGAGACAGACTCACAGTCAGTCCTGTGCACAGTGCATTCCAGGGAAGACAGGAGAGGCCTGCCAACTACTATTCAAAGTCCAGGGAGTTTCCTATTAGACACAAATTAACAAGGTTTGCACACAGATGTCTTTAACCCTCGAGAGTGCAGAAGTTAATATGCATGTGAGTACTTCTTGCAAGCAAGCTTTCATTGAATTTCCAGAGGGATCCATAACCTCAGAAAGGTTAAAAACACTAAACACAGGAATCCCAGAATGTAATCAAACACATTCCCTGGGAAATAAATTCTCTCTGATGAGCCAAGTCAGACCAAAAGATCCTGGGAACATTATCCTCCAGCCCTTGGGGGTTACCCAAGCATTCCTCAGAAGGTGATAACCAACAATGCTTTGTAGAGTGTACTTTTCTTTGCCAGATCTCAACTGACACACAGAAAACATGAGGAAGGGTCTGTCATTACTCACCAACAATGTCACTTTAAAAGAGCAGCCAAACTGACTCTTTATCATGCTGGGGGGTGGAAAAAGCAGCCAAGGTCATGCATAGGGTGACACGCACATCTGTGTCAATTAGGTGCATAAATGTCACTGAGAAAGCACCCTGAGTTAAGCATCCAATTTAAATTGGCACTGTAACTGTAAGACATGTAAAAATGAAAAAAAATAGCTGAGGGATATGCCCATATCCATAGTCTAACAAATACATGATTTATAAAGGTATAATCTTGAGGGTGCGTGTGTGTATATGTGTAGACCTATGAAGGGGCAGGTTTCTCCTCCGTGCTCTCCTGCACCTGGGGGCAAACACACTACCCGTAGAGAAGGGCCACCTGGCTCTTCCCCAGCTGGGACCCCCCGGGGGTCAGACAGAGGTGCTGAGCCCCTATGTCAAAGTTATTAAATGTGTTTGTTGTGTTCCACTGTAGCTTTTTTTCTGTTTTCTGATGACTGATTTTTATAAAAGCAAACAAGCTGCTGAGAAGGCCCTGAAAGTGAGGAAGAGGGCAAGGAAGATGACTAGTTATGAAGGGTGAGGGTAGTTTTTTTTTTTTTTTTTTTTTTTTTTTGCCAAAAAAGCCTGGGTAGAGTGATCTGAATTACCTGGCGCCTCCTGAATGGAACCCCAGCGTAACTCCCATGTGGAAGAGTCCCTGGATTTTCCCCAACCCCACCCTCTCCCTCTTCACCCATGCTGACGGCAAGAAGTTAGAACCCATTTCTCATTGGAGAGGAAAAACTGTCTTCTGGCTTCGTGAAGAAGGTTCTACCTGAAGCTCACTGTACACTGTCTTTACTATGTGCCAGGATAACATATTTAAAAGTCCAAAAGAGGGACAAAAAAAAGAAATGTAAAATACTTGAATGAGCTTATGACATTCTTAAGAGTATCTGCTTTCCAGGCTGAAGTGATCCATTCATTATTCTAGTCCTGCTTTCGTCCTTTGTAATTTGTGGTATGATGTAATTGTAGTAATTATGCTTTTCTTAATTCAAAAAAATTAAAAACCTAAAGAGGCAAAAACATTTTTAAAAAGTAATAAAAATGGGATTATTTTTCCATTCTTCCTCCAGAAGTCCTTCTTCAAGACCACCTTCTGGAGGAGCACGGAACTGCATACCCACTTCTGTTGGCCACTACTTAACAGTACTGCTGACCTGGCCACGCTCTACCCTTCCCGGCGGTGGAAATCACAGAATGTTCTAGGTCCACGTATCCAGCCCACCGTCCACGCAGGTGGCTGAAATAATTTCTCCCGGCACCTGTACTATGTCCCTTAGCTAGTCACCCCAATTCCAGATAGGTACAAGCGACACGGCAGATTTCCTCTGAGACAGTCCTCGACCACTGTGAGAACAATGTCACCATGAAGAAGTGAAGCTTTGCTGTCGTGACAAGTTCATCACTACCCTACAGAGGCAACTCTCTCTTAGGAGGAAAGAACTGCCCATTCCGCTCTATTGACCCATAAATCTTTTACACCTCCATTTGGTATCATGAAATAATAACTAATTCCAACCCTCTCAATGCAGAATCTCCCATTCAAAAGCATAACAACCCAAGAATGTGGACTGCTATTTCCTGACTCCTGCACTGTGCCCGGCAGGCTCTGACTACAGCCAAAGGGAGCCCTCATGCCTGTGTTTGGAATGTGGTGGCAATTCTAAGTCAGACAGATGGGCAAAGCCAGCAATCAGACCAGAAGTTGGTGAAGCAAAATTCCCAAAGTGAAGCAAGATGCGGATGTGGAAGGTCAGCTGTTCGTGAGACGAGGTGCCGATCTTCCTGGACTCTGTTAGATTTCATGTCTGGATTTCATCTGGAACGTCTACCAAACGGATGAGGGCCCAAATGTCTGGCATTCCTCTGATAACTCCAGCCCTGTAACTGTCCCGTTGTCACGGCAGAAGGAGCCTTGCTGCTAGCCTTGATTTCAGCATGACTGATTCTCCTTTAGCACCTGACTTATGCACCACAGACCACTCCATGTGGAGTCTTTACACAGCCAGCAGAGAACTTGACAGCCCCTGAGATACCTGCCTGGTCACTGCTGGCCTTGGGTAGCAAGCTGGCCTTCTGGTTGATAGGGAAGTTTAGGGTTGGCCTGGCATAAGTGACCCAGTCAGCAGACCCCAAGGGCCCTTCTTGGACCCTTCCCAGGTGTAAGGATGATCCAAAAGACCCCTGGGCTGCTCTGTAGGTGACGGCAGATGGGCCTCTGCAAAAGGAGCTGCTAGCACCTTTCCCTTCTCCTGCCTGAAGACACAGGTATCAGAACATCCTGCTGCTGGGAGGATGGCCGGCGACCCTCCAAGACTCCATTCACCTGAGGGTGAATAACTCAAACTTAGAGTTTGGGTGTTGCTGACTCTCCCCAGGAGAACCTAGACTGGGCTTACAAGAACAGAGCTGACTTGGAAGTCACTGTTCCTAGCATACCCTCAGCTCCCCTGGCCATTCTTGGGAATGTAAGCCACAGGGAGGTTTCTCTTTGTGCCAGCAGATCTGAGTGGGGTGATGGCAGGCTCTGGACTGGTGCCTGCATTTAAGTCCCCCTCTGCCGCCTCCCAGCTGGGCGACTACAGCTCTGGTTCAATCTCTCCAAGCCTTGTGCCCCTTTTGTAAGACGAGACTAACACCTACCTCGTGGAGTTCAGGATTAAATGAGTAATGAGCGGGAAGCACTTTTCAGAGTAAACTCTGAACAAATATTATCTAACACTGCAATTAGTTTGACCAAGTCCAAATCTTTTCTTAAAGTTTAATGAAAAGTATTTATCAACCCAAAACTCTGCGCCAAAAGGCAAAGGACAATGTCACAGCTATCGGCAGCTCTGGTTGCAGTGTAGAGGCAGTGAACCTCTAAATGCTTTTATCAACATGACATCTGGAAAGCTGAAGAGAGAACAGCAAACAGCTGGGGGCTGGGAAAACACCACTTTCACCAGCACTGGAGGCCTCTCTTTCTCTCTGTGCTGGGGGCCAGGACAAGGTCGGCCACAGGAATACACCAGCAAATTGCATCTGGAACCTCATCGTGCCTCCTTACCCATGCTCTCCTCACCTGACCCCATTTCACCCTGGATTTTGCACCGACTCCCTTTAAAGACAAGCTCACAGAACCCCTTTTCCCAGTGCTGACACCTGCCCCGACACCACCCGCCATCTACTGAGCTACCGGATGCTTTATCCGGAGGCCTATGGCGCCCACCTCGGCTAGGTCCTGACGTTCCAGGCCCACCTGACAACTCATCCCTGCTCATCAGGGGAAAGAGAACTCTTTAAACTTCTTCAGATTTGAGATAGGTGAATTCATAAAAATTAAGTAACAATATTTTACTAACATTAGATTTGAATCACACATTGAATGCAGTTCTTGGAAACATCACATGTTCTGTTTTCTGAGGTCAAGGTGCCTTCCTCCTCTAGACTTCCTATTATTTGACCAAACACAAGTCTAAAAATAATAAAATTCATTTCCTGAGGTTGAAAATGATGTTTTCAAGAGGAAGAGTTGATATTAAATGTAAAACTAGACACTGGGGACACGGGACACGGGTTTGTGTTTCAGCAGCATCTTTCCAATAGGGAAAATGAAACAGCATGCTTCGTGTTCCACAAGGTAAAGTATCTGTGTTTCCCACCAAAATGTCATCTGGGACAAGGCAGGGAAGGAACAGTCTTTTCATAGCTGGTACTAAGACCACTGGATAGCCACATGAAAGAAAATGAATTTAGACCCACACTGCACATCATACGCAAAAATTAACTCAGAGTGGATCACAGACATAAATGTAAGAGCTGAAAATATAAAACCCTTAGAAGCACTTTGGGAGGCCAAGGCAGGCAGATCACCTTTGGTCAGGAGGTCGAGACCAGCCTGGCCAACACGGTGAAATCCCGACTCTACTAAAAATACAAAAAGTGTGCTGGGCGTGGTGGCAGGCACCTATAATCACAGCTACTTGGGAGGCTGAGGCAGGAGAATCGCTTGAATCCAGGAGGCAAAGCCTGCAGTGAGCCGAGATCATGCCATTGCACTCCAACCTGGGTGACAGAGCAAGACTCTGTCTAAAAGAAAAAAACAAAAACAAAAACAGGAGCCCCAGGCAAGTTGGCCGAATAGGAACAGCTTCAGTGCACAGCTCCCAGTGAGAGCCATGCAGAAGGTGGGAGATTTCCACATTTCCAACTGAGGTACCTGGTTCACCTCATTGGGCCTGGTTGGACAGTGGGGGCACCCCAAGGAGGGCGAGCCAAAAGAGGGTGGGGCATTGCCTCACTGGGGAAGAGCAAGGGGCCGAGGACCTCCCACTCCTAGCCAAAGGAAGCCATTAGGGACTGTTTCCTGCACTCTGGCCCAGACATGGAGCTTTTCTCATGGACTTCACAACCCGCAGACCAGGAGATGCCCTCCAGTACCTATACAACCACCAGAGCCCTGGGTTTCCAGCACAAAACTGGATGGCCATTAGGGCAGAAACCGAGCTAGCTGCAGCAATTTTTCTTCATACCCCAGTGGCACCTGGAACGCCAGCAAGACAGAACCGTTCACTCCCCTGGAAAGGGGACTGAAGCCAGGGAGCTAAGTGGTCTGGCTCGGTGGGTCCACCCCGACTGAGACTAACAAGCTAAGATCTACGGGCTTGAAATTCTCGCAGGCAGCGCAGCAGTCTGGGCTTCACCTGGGTCATTCAAGCTCGGTAGCAGAAGGGGTCTCTACCATTGCTGAGGCTCGAGTAGGCAGTTTCAACCTCACAGCATAAGCAAAGCTGCCAGGAAAACGGAACTGGGCAAAGCCCAACACAGCTCAGCAGCTGCAGGCACTGTCTCACTAGATGTGCTCGCTGGGCAGGGCATCTCTGAAAAAAGGTAGCAGCCCATCAGGGACTTCTAAATAAAGCCCCCAACTTCCTGAGACAGAACACCTGGGAAAAGGGGTGGCAGTAGATACAGCTTCAGCAGACCTAAATATCCCTGCCTAGCAGCTCTGAAGAGAGCAGTCGACTTCCCAACACAGCGTTTGAACTCTGATAAGGGACAGACTGCCTCCTGAAGTGGCTCCCTGATCCCTGTGTATCCTGACTGGGAGACACCTCCCAGCAGGGGGCAACAGACACCTCATACAGGAAAGCTATGACTGGCATCTGGCCAGTACCCCTCTGGGATGAAGCTACCAGAGGAAGGAACAGGCAGCAATCTTTGCTGTTCTGCAGCCTATGCTGGTGATTCTCAGGCAAGCAGGGTCTGGAGCGGACCTCCAGCAAACTCCAGCAGACCTTCAGCAGAGAGGCCTGATTGTTTCAAGAAAAACTAACAGAAATAAATAGTTTCAACATCAACAGAAAGGACGTCCATTCAGAGACCCCATCCAAAGGTCACTGACCTTAAAGACCAAAGGAAGACAAATCCACAAAGACAGGAAGAAACTAGGGCAAAAAGGCTGAAAATTCCAAAAACCGGAACACCTCTTCTCCTTTAAGGAATCACAGCTCCTCACCAGCAAGGGCACAAAACTGGATGGAGAATGAATTTGAGGAATTGACAGAAGCAGACTTCAGAAGCTGGGTAATAACAAACTTCTCCAAGCTAAAGGAGCATGTTCTAACCCAATGCAAGGAAGTTAGAACCTTGATAAAAGGTTAGACAAAATGCTAACTAGAATAACCAGCTTAGAGAACATCAGGAATGAACTGATGGAGCTGAGAAACGCAGCACAAGAACTTCGTGAAGCATACACAAGTTTCAAAAGCTAAATTGATCAAGTGGAAGAAAGGACAAGATTAGAGACAAAAGAGTGAAAAGAAATGATCAAAGCCTTCAAAAAATATGGGATTATGTGAAAAGACCTAATCTACGTTTGACTGGTGTACCTGAAAGTGAAGGGTAGAATGAAACCAAGTTGAAAGCCACTCTTCAGGATATTATCCAGGAGAACTTCCCCAACCTAGCAAGGCAGGCCAACATTCAAATTCAGGAAATAGAGACCACTACAAAGATGCTCCTTGAGAAGAGCAACCCCAAGACACGTAATCATCAGATTCACCAAGGTTGAAATGAAGGAAAAAATGCTAAGGGCAGCTGGAGAGAAAGGTCGGATTACCCACCAAGGGAAGCCCATCAGACTCACAGCAGATCTCTCTGCAGAAACCCTACAAGCCAGAAGCGAGTAGGGACCAATATTCAACATTCTTTTAGAAAAGAATTTTAAACCCAGAATTTCATATCCAGCCAAACTAAGCTTCATAAGCAAAGAAGAAATAAAATCCTTTACAGACAAGCAAATGCTGAGATTCTGTCACCACCAGGCTTGCCCTACAAGAGCTCCTGAAGGAAGCACTAAACATGGAAAGGAACAACCAGTACAGCCACTGTTAAAACATATCAAATTGTAAAGACCACTGACACTATGAAAAAACTGCATCAACTAATGGGCAAAATAACCAGCTAGCATCATAATGGCAGGATCAAATTCACACATAATCATATTAACCGTAAATGTAAATGGGCTAAATGCCCCAATTAAAAGACAAAGACTGGCAAATTGGATAAAGAGTCAAGGCCCATCAGTGTGCTGTATTCAGGGGACCCACTTCACGTGCAAAGACACACATAGGCTCAAAATAAAGGGATGGAGTAAGATTTGTCAAGTAAATGGAGAGCAAAAAAAAAAAAAGCAGGGTTGCAATCATAGTCTCTGAGAAAACAGACTTTAAACGAACAAAGATCAAAAGAGACAGAAGGCCATTACATGATGGTAAAGGGATCAATGCAACAAAAAGTAACTATCCTAAATACATAAGCACCCAATGCAGGAGCATCCAGATTAATAAAGCAAGTTCTTAGAGACCTACAAAGAGACTTAGACTCCCAACACAATAATAGTGGGAGACTTTAACACCCCACTGTCAATATCAGGCAGATTAATGAAACAGAAAAAATAACAAGGATATACAGGACTTGAACTCAGCTCTAGATCAACCAGACCTAACAGACATCTACAGAACTCTTGACCCCAAATCAACAGAATATACATTCTTCTCAGCACCACATCACACCTATTCTAAAACTGACCATGTAATTGGAAATAAAACACTCCTTAGCAAATGCAAAAGAACAGAAATCATAATAAACAGTCTCTCAGACCCAGCACCATCAAATTAGAACTCAGGATTAAGAAACTCACTCAAAACCACACAACCACATGGAAACTGAACAACCTGTTCCTGAATGACTACTGGATAAACAATGAAATGAAGGCAGAAATAAAGATGTTCTTTGGAACCAATGAGAATGAAGACACAATGTACCAGAAACTCTAGGACACATTTAAAGCAGTGTTTACAGGGAAATTTATAGCACTAAACGCCCACCAGAGAAAGGAGGAAAGGTCTAAAATTGACACCCTAACATCGAAATTAAAAGAATTAGAGAAGCAAGAACAAACAAATGTGAAAGCCAGCAGAAGACAAGAAATAACTAAGAGCAGAGGAGAACCGAGGGAGATAAACACACAAAAAAAACCCTTCAGGAAAAAATAAATGAGTCCAGGAGCTGGTTTTTTGAAAAGATCAACAAAATATAGACCACTAGCCACACCAATGAAGAAGAAAAGAAAGAAGAACCAAACAGATGCAATAAAAAATTATAAAGGTGCTATCATCACTGATCCCATAGAAATATAAACCACCATCAGAGAATACTACAAACACCTCTACGCTAATCAGCCAGAAAATCTAGAAGAAATGGATAAATTCCTGGACACTTACACCCTCCCAAAATTAAACCAGGAAGAAGTCAAATCCCTGAATATACCAATAACAAGGTCTAAAATCGAGGCAGTTATTAATAGCCTACCAACTAAAAAAAAGTCCACGACCAGACAGTTTCACGGCCGAATTCTACCAGAAGTACAAAGAGAAGCTGGTACCATTCCTTCCGAAACTATTCCAAACAACAGAAAGAGAGGGAATCCTCCCTAACTCATTTTATGAGGCCAACATCATCCTAACACCAAAACCTGACAGAGACACAACTGAAAAAGAAATTTCAGGCCAATATCCATGATAAACATTGATGTGAAAATCCTCAATAAAATACTGGCAAACCAAACCCAGCAGCACACCAAAAAGCTTATCCCTCATGATCAAGTTGCCTTCATCCCTGGGACGCAAGGCTGATTCAACATACACAAATCAATAAACGTAATCCATCACATAAAAAGAACCAAAGACAAAAACCACATGATTATCTCAATAGAGGCAGAGCAATCCTTCGACAAAATTCAACAACCCTTAATGCTAAAAACTCTCAATAAACTAGGTATTGATGGAACATATCTGAAGAAATAAGAGCTATTTATGACAAACCCACAGCCAATATCATACTGAATGGGCAAAAACTGGAAGCATTCCCTTTGAAAACTGGCACAAGACAAGGATGCCCTGTCTCACCACTCCTATTCAACATCGTAGTGGAAGTTCTAGCCAGGCCAATCAAGCAAGAGAAAGAAATACAGGGTATTCAATTAGTAAAAGAGGAAGTCAAATTGTCTCTATTTGCAGATTACATGATTTTACATTTAGAAGACTCCATCGTCTCAGCCCAAAATCTCCTAAAGATGATAAGCAACTTCAGCAAAGTCTCACAATACAAAATCAATGTGCAAAAAATCACCAGTATTCCTATACATCAATAACAGACAAAGCCAAATCATGAATGAACTCCCATTCACAACTGCTACAAAGAGAATAAAATACCTAGGAATACAACCCACAAGGGAAGTAAAGGACCTCTTCAAGGAGAACTACAAACCACTGCTCAAGAAAATAAGAGAAGACACAAACAAATGGAGAGACATTCCATGCTCATGGTAGGAAGAATCAACATCGTGAAAATGGCCGTACTGCTTAAAGTAATTTATAGATTCAATGCTATCCCCATCAAGCTACCATTGACTTTTTCACACAATAGAAAAAAACACCTTAAATTTCATATGGAACCAAAAAAGAGCCAAAATAGCCAAGACAATTCTAAGCTAAAAAGACAAAGCTGGAGGTACCACGCCACTTGACTTCAAACGATACCACAAGACTACAGTAATCAAAACAGCATGGTACTGGAACAAAAACAGATATACAGACCAATGAAACAGAACAGATGCCTCAGAAATAACACCACACACCTGCAACCACCTGATCTTTGACAAACCTGACAAAAACAAGCAATGGGGAAAGGATTTCCTATTTAACAAATGGTGTTGGGAAAACTGGCTAGCCATATGCAGAAAACTGAAACTGGATCCCTTCCTTATACCTTATACAAATATTAACTCAAGATGGATTATTTTAAATATTACACCTAAAACCATAAAAATCCTAGAAGAAAACCTAGGCAATACCATTCAGGACATAGGCATGGGCAAAGACTTCATAACTAAAACATCAGAAGAAATGGCAACAAAAGTCAAAATAGACAAATGGAATCTAATTAAAATAAAGAGCTACTACACAGCACAAGAAACTAGCATCAGCGTGAAAAGGCAACCTATAGAATGAGAGAAAATTTTTGCAGTCTTTCCATCTGACAAAGGGCCAATATTCATAATCTACAAAGACCTTAAACAGATTTACAGAAAAAAAAAATCCGATCGAAAAGTGGGCAGAAGATATGAATAGACACTTCTCAAAAGGAGACATTTATGTAACCAACAAACATATGAAAAAAAAAGGTCATAATCACTGGCCATTAGAGAAATGCAAATTAAAACCACATTGAGATATCATCTCACACCAGTTAGAATGGTGATCATTAAAATGTCAGGAGACAACAGAAGCTGGAGAGGATGTGGAGAAATAGGGACACTTTCACACTGTTGGTGGGAGTGTAAATTGGTTCAGCCACTGTGTAAGACAGTATGGTGATTCCTCAAGGATCTAGAACTAGAAATATCATTTGACCCAGCAATCCCATTACTGGGTATATACCCAAAGAATTAGAAATCGTTCTATTATAAAGACACATGCACATGCATGTTTATTGCAGCACTGTTCACAATAGCAAAGACTTGGAACCAATCCAAATGCCCATCAATGATAAGACTGGATAAAGAAAACGTGGCACATATACACCATGCAACACTATGCAGCCATAAAAGAGAAGATCATGTCATTTGCAGGAACATGGATGAAGCTGGAAACTCATTTTCAGCAAACTGACACAAGAACAGAAAACCAAACACCACATGTTCTCACTCATAAGTGGGAGTTGAACAATGAGAACACATGGACACTGGGAAGGGAGCTACACACATCAGGGACTGTCAGGGGGTGGCGGGTAGGGGAGGGATAGCATTAGGAGAAATACCTAATGTAGATGATGGAGTGATGGGTGCAGCAAACCACCATGGCACGTGTATACCTATGTAACAAATCTGCACATGTACCCCAGAACTTAAAGTACAGTAAAACAAAACAAAACAAAAACCAAAAATCTAGAAACAAAACAAAAACAAAAACTCTTAGAGGAAAAAACGAAGAAGTAAATCTTTGTGACCCTAGGTTAGGTAATGATTTCGTAAGCATGACACCAAAAGCATAAGTGATAAGAAACCACTGCATCAAAATTAAAATTTTTATGCTCCAAAAGATACCATCAAGGAAGTGAAAAGGTTCCCACTGTGGGAGATGATATTTGTCAGTCATCTATCTGGTAAGTGACTTTTATCTAGAATACATGAAGAATCCTTAAAGTCTATACCATACATTTCAAAACAGCTAAAAGAGAGGAAGAAAAAGGAATTACTGAATAACCGATTAATGGGGTCTCACTGTGGAGTGCTAGAGTGCAGTGGTGCAATCAGGGCTCACTGCAGCTTCGA
The DNA here is from genome assembly GCA_004027835.1 of Alouatta palliata. NCBI lineage: Eukaryota > Metazoa > Chordata > Mammalia > Primates > Atelidae > Alouatta > Alouatta palliata. The sequence continues at coordinate 47,729 of PVKV010002222.1, read as the reverse complement.
CCTCCCTGGGTTCAGGTCATCCTCCCACCTCAGCCTCCCAAGTAGGTGGCACTACAGGTACACACCACCACGCTCGGCTAATTTTTTGTAGAGACAGGGTTTCACCATGTTGCCCAGGCTGGTCTCAAACTCCTGGGCTTCAGTGATCTGTCCACCTCAGCCTCCCAAAGGGCTAGGACTACAGGTGTGAGCCACTGCACTCGGCCCAACAGAGGAGTTTAAATTTTCTCATCACAAAGAAATTATAAATATTTGAGATGACTAACTAGCCTGATTTGATCATTCCACAATGTAACATGTACTGAAATGCATTGTATCTCATAAATACATATGATTATGCCTTGTCATTTAAAAATAGAATACTTGAAATGAATCCAACACCATCTCTTTGCCAAAAAAAAAAAAAAATCTTCCAACTCAGTAATAAAAAGAAAACTAATTGTTGAATGGGCAAATGATCTAAACAGACATTTTTCCAAGAAGATATACGTATGGCCAATAAGCACAGGAAACCATGTTCAACATCAACCATTAGTGAAAAGCAGATCAAAACCACAGCAAGGTACTACTTCACACTCACCAGAATGACTATAATCCAAAAGATGGCTGTTGGCAAGAATGCAGAGAAAACAGAATCTTCCTACACTGCTGACAGAAACGTCAAATGGCACAGACACTCCCCACAGGTAAACAGTTCGGCAGCTTCTCAAATATTCAACACAGAATTATTTAAGCAATTCCATTCGTAGTCACATATACAAAAGAACTGAAAACTTGTCTCCATTAAAAACTCAGACACAAACGTTTACAGAAATGTTGTTCACGATATCAAACAAGTGGAATGAACTCAAATACGCCTCACTGAAAGATAAGCATACAAACGTGTAAACATGCACATGTAAACATGCACATGCAACGGAATATTAGCAATAAAAAGCAATGCCGTTCCCATACATGCTAAAGCATGTATGACGTTCTGACACATGTTAAAGCACAGATGACCCCTGAAAGCATTATGCTAAAAACCAAAGAAGCCAGATACAAAAGGTCACATACTGTATGGTTCTGTTTAGATGAAATGCCTGCAACAGGCAAATCCACGGTAGCTCAGTGGCTGACTAGGGCTTGGGGACAAGGGTGTTGAGAGGAAATGTGGAATAACTTCAAACAAGTGCTGGCTTTATTTCTGGGGTGATACAAATGTTCCTAAATCAAATTATAGTGATGGCTGTATAATTCTATAAATATGCTAAAAACCACTGAAGTACATTACAGTATGCAAATTATACTTCAATAAAGTAGTTTTAAAGATGTCATCCAGCATGCAAGGTCCAAATTTTCTTAAAAGCAATGTTTTTTCCTACTTATAAGACTGTAATATAGTAGATATTCTCAAGAACACCGAAGAACTTAAAACAGGAAAATCACTACCACTCACAACCCCATCCCTATATAATGAGATACCTCGACTGTCCTCAGTCAGGGCTTTTTCTACCTCAAAACCAGTGTGTGATCCCAGTTCGAGGCAAACTGCCTCCCAGCACATCCAGACACCCTGAAATTTCATCCTCTAGTTGGGCTCACTCAAGTCTTCACATGGACAAGGAGAATTTATGGCAGCTTCAAGGAGAAAGCACAATAGCTTCAATGCTCAGGAGATGGCAAAGCAAAGAATAACTCCGACTGTTCTGGGTAAACGTAAAAGGCCCCTTCATCTGACCTGGGAATGCGAGAAACCCGGAAGCGTTCAGAAGTCCCAAACGCTCCCTTCATGCAAAAAGACACAAGCCATTCATTCCTCCAGGTCCTTTTCTTCCTTTAATCCTTTCTACCTTCCACTGAGCATTCTTTATAACAAGTTTTTAAAGAATATGTGCCAAAGACTACGATAAGCACTTTACATCTGTTATCCCACAACAATGTTATGAGGCAGGTACAATTTTATTACACCCATTCTGCAGAGGAGGGAAATGAGACCTCGCCTCCTTGGCTCATGCCTGTTCCTAATGCATTGCCATGGCACCTTCTGACGTGTGAAGTCTCCTCACTAATTCATCCACTCGTTAATTTACTGAACAAGGAGCATGGACCTGAAAGTCTGGCCTGAGACACTTTTCATGACGGATAACACACATGGCAATGTCAGGCGTCCCTACCAGCACACTCCCCACCAAGGGTCAGACTAACCCTCAAAAGATGGGAAGCAGTCAGTGGCCTGAGATTTCACCAGTGCCTCCTGTGTCTTTTTTGTTCAACTGAAATAAATCCATCCTAAGTGGGGTGGCTTAAAGATAGATTAACGTAGGGTGGCTTATTCAAGATGGATTAAAATGTTACACCCAAAACCATAAAAGCCCTAGAGGAAAACCTAGGCAATACCATTCAGGACACAGGCATGGCCAAAGACCGCATGACTAACACACCAACAGAAATGGCAACAAAAGCCAAAATAAACAAATGGGATCGAATGAAACTAGAGCTACTGTAGAGCACAAGAAACGAGCTCCAGAGTGAACAGGCAACCTAAAGAATGGGAGAAAAATTGTGCCGTCTTCCCAATCTGACAAAGATCTAATATCCAGATCTACAAAGAACTTAAACGAATTTACAGGAAAAAAACAAACAACTCCAGCAAAAAGTAGGCAAAGGATATGAACAGACACTTCTCAAAAGGAAACATTTATGCAGCCAACAAACATAAGAAAAAAAGCTCATCATCACTGGTCATTAGAGAAATGCAAATTAAACCCACAGTGAAATACAATCTCACACCACTTAGAACAGCAATCCTTCTAGCGGAAGCACAGGCTTTTCCTGTCTTTGTCGTTTCTCTTCTCTTCCCCCTTGAACCATTCACTGTGAAAATATTCAAACATAGAAAAGTAGAAATGACAGTAACATCGTAGGCTCTATTCCCTCCACTTAGATGTAACAACGGACAAGACTTTCTCCCCTCTGCTCTGCCTTGCTATTTTATTAGGATATAAGTCACCATTAAGTTTACCCCTTTGAAGCATACGATTCAGCGGTTTTGAGTGCATTCACAAAGTTGTACGACCATCACCATGACCTAATTCTAGAAAATTTTCAGCACTCTTAGAGTTAGGGTGATGAAAGATGTGAGACCACGGCTCACTTTCTCCTCACCAGGACCCTGGCACCCATTAATCTATTTTCCATCTCTGTTCACTTGCCTCTTCTGGACACCTCACGTAAATGGAATCAGACAATATGTGGCCTTTTGTGACTGGCTTCTTCCACTTAGCGTAACGTTTACGAGGGTCATCCGTGCTGCAGCATGTAATGTCAGTACTTATTGCCAAATAACATTCCCTTGCACGGATATTCCAGAATTAATGCATCCATTCATCAACTGACAGACACTTGGGTAGTGTCTACACTGGGACTGTTATGAATAATGCTACTGTGATTATTCACGTGCGAGTTTTCGCATGGACATCTGCTTCTAATTCTGTTGGGTACCTACCTAGGAGTGAAAGAGCTGGCCATCCAATAACTATGTTTAATTTCCTGAGAAACTGAGAACATGGTTCTTGATTTCCAATTTAATACTACCAAACATTTTTTTTTTAACAGTGACCTAGAAGATGCTCAAAAACCTTCTCAATTAAAATAACACAATTAGCTTCTTGACAGACATAAAAATATGCTGGAAGTGTTTAATGCCCACCAAAGCTATGCCAATAAACTTCAGTCTTTTCTTCTTTTTAACAACACTGACACAATTTTTCTCACTGCCTACAGACCCGAGTCCTGCATAGCATGTGTGTGTGTGTTGTAAGAAGAAAAGATTTTGCTGCAGTAGTGGACAGCTCATAGTCATATAAGGTGGTAATCTGTACTATTTGTACAAACTATAGGTGAATAAAGCTGTTCTGAATGGTCAGCCGTTGTGAAACTTTATTCTATAATACCTATTGTTCTTTTGGAGTAACAAACTCTGCCTTGAGGTAACAGAAATTCGAATATACTTCCGTCTCCCTTTAATTATAATACATGAGTGTTCCCTTGCTTTGAAATCAGCCACACACCACGTCAGTAGTCATGACTACCTGCTCAAGCCTCGGCACATGTACAAATCCCTGTGTCATTCTCGTGGGATTGCAAGTCCTTCCCCAAGGCTGTTTCTGGAAATGGATGAAGAGCACCTCTGGGGCAGGTTTGCCGGATGGTCTGAGAGCTGGTGTGAAATTGTCCAGAATTTCATGTACTTCCAAGAACTTCAGCTCCTCTGAACAGGGCCTGAAATGAGGCCCCTTGTTGACTTCTGTCTGTGCTCAGGGTTGGCTGGGCCTTGCACACTCTTTCTGCTCTTGGGCTAACCCCTCTGCAGGAGGCCACTTGGGGTCTCTGAGAAGCTGTGCAGGCACCACTTGAGGGCCCCGGGGCCATGACCACACAGGGGTCCACCGTCTGTGACCCTCTCATCCAGGTGGATTCATGCAAAACGTTTTATTAAACTAAGTCACATCTTAGCCTCAGGAGTGCTTTGATGGCAGTTTGATCTCACCATTTCAAGGGCGAGATCAGTTGTAACCCAGCAATTTGCAATGTGACTATTTCCTTGTAGGTAATCAAGACTCATCCACACAGAACAAAGTGGACTGTGGTATCAACACCGAAATAGACCCGGAAAGGAGGCAGAGTGCCAGGCAACCACCAAGGAGGTGCCGCTTCATGCACACAGTTCTCTGTCTTAAGTCCTGGCATCCGGCTGTGGATCACTCTTAATACCATGCTGGCTGGTGGGCAGATTGGGTACTCCTGCCAGCTCACTTAGCTCAAAGGGGCCATGGTACATCTGAATGGAAAGGTACGACAGAGTAAGTGTGGCTTTATTCTGCCGCATCTTCTGGAAACCCCAGCAGTCCTGCCTGGGAGGAGGCAGATCTGACCGGCTCAGTGCTGCGCTGGGAGAACGCAGGACCTGGGCAAGGCGTGCACCTGGGCGGCCTCCGTGTCCTCCCCACACCAAGCACACAGACTTGGGGCCAGGACTTCTGGTCCAGTCCATCCTAGGACACAAATACCTACCATGCAACATCCCCAGAGGGCTGTGCCTCTCCACCGGAAAAACTTGCAAGTATTGGGGTGACAGGGGTTGTCACATGACTGACGGGCCATGCCAGGGCAGGGGCCAAGAACAGCCAATGCACTGCAGTGTGGCAGACACTCCTGCACAATGACGAACTCTTCCGCCCATGATGCCAACATGGCTGCCAGTGAGAAATGGCCTTTGCAGGGTAAGAGTCACAAACGTGAATGCTATGGCCCAGGCAGGGATCCTAAATGGGCGGCAGGCACCCTTCTAATGGGTTTTTGGATTGCATTCTTTTGACATGGACACACTTTGCTGGCATTTAAACCACAAAGGGGTGTTTCCTGAGATTTAATTTTATGAAGAAAGATATTCCTTCACATTTCTTCCCTTTGAACACCCAGTACTCTCACCCTATTTTCCATTTTCCCACTTTTGATAAAGATGTGGATATAGGAGCTTTTCAGTTTTCTCTTAAGTGCACCACAAGGAAAGCAACAGCACGATCTGAGGATGAGAGGCCCTTGTCCCCTAGCATCAGAGAGGGGAGACAAGAGGGCATGGTGTGGACTGCGGCAAACTAGAAACAGTCTAAAGGGGACAGCCACTCCTTAGCTCCAGCTGCCTGCTGCCATATGGGGATGTGGGCCTGGAGGCGCCACGTCTTTCCAAAACCACCAAAAAGTCCACTGTTTAGGAAAAAGCGCTGCCTTGTTTCTTAGTGTTAGAAAGCTAACAAGAAAATATTAAACAAAACAAGTTTGAGACCCGACGCAGCCCCTGAGCAGCTAGTTTGCTACTTGTGCATGAAGTAGATAACCATGTTTCAAAGTGCTGTCTCTCTGCACTGGCCCTGAGCTCATGTCATGGGGGCAGAAGCTGGATGCTGCTTTCCTAGGAAGCCAGGAGCAGGGCAAAGAAGGCAGGCACCCACCCCGAGAAGAGGAGATGAACAAGAATCACGGTGACTCCTGTCCTGGCGGTCCACACACGGGGCTGGATTAGTCAGGGTTCTCTTAGAGGGACGGACACACATACACACACACACACACACACACACACACACACACACAGACACCTCTTAAAGGGGAGTTTCTTAGGTGTTAACTTATACATTCATAAGGTCCCACAATAGGCTGCCTGCAGGCTCAGGAGCAAATTCTGAGTGCCAGAACTGAAGAACCTGGGAGTCCCATGTTTGAAGGGAGGAAGCATCCAGCCTGGGAGAAAGACGTAGGCTGGGAGGCTAGGCCCCTCTCTCCTTTTCATGTTTTTCTGCCTGCTTTATATTTGCTGGCAGCTGATTACATTGTGCCCACCAGATTAAGGGTGGATCTGCTTTCCCCAGCCCCCTGACTCAAATGTTAATCTCTTTTGGTTACACCCACACAGACACATCCAGGATTAATACTCTGTATCCTCAATCCAGTTGACAATCAGTATTAACCATCATGGTGGTGATGTCTACACTGCCCACAGCCTTTAAGGTGTACTTGGAAGTTACATAGCAGAGACACAGCAAACGCAATTGTCTAAGTGCAGTGAGTACAGGGGGTGAGGGGCACAGATATACCAGGGAGGGGAGAGGTGACAGAATGAGGAGGCTTTGGTGGGCAGCAACCTCCTCCTTTGCAGGCAGCCATTTGTGGTTTTTGCAGCAGAATTGACAAGGGTAACAGAACTAAGATACAGACAAAGTCACATCGTAAACTACTTGGCCATCACAAGATTTCAAAGGAAAAAAAAAACCTCAAAAGGGATTTGATTTGAGAGTGAAAACGCTTGCCACTGTGCAGAGGCAAAATACTCTCCTTTCTTATAAGGTCCCCGCTCTTCACCCCCAGTGCAAAGGCGAGGAAAGGCCACTGCTTCCCCAGCATTCCCCCTGATCTGCTGTCACCTTCTCCTAGGATTCCATCTCCCAAGCAGCCTCACAGGGACACAGAACACTCTTTGTCCTGCACTGACTGCACCAGGCACTGACATTCTAGGAAGCGGGACTCCCTCCAGTTTGAGAGCGCGTCTCCGGGGCCAACCCCAAGGCTTTCAACAGTCCTACTCTTTGTCAACAACAGGGCCACCCACAGATTTTGAGGGTGGAAGCAGCAAAGGAAGCTGTGAAGCTGGTCAGGCAACTTCAAGGACCCCCAGACTTAACCACCAGCGTTCCAGCTGGACCCAGGAGCCCCCAGGAGTTATGAGCCCCTGGACATGGCATGGAGCCACAAGGCTGCCTTGCTCACCACAGCCTTGCGAGAACCAAGTCCTCCTCCTTACTCACCACCCGTTTCACCGCCATGGGGAACCTGGCTTTGTAGCCTGAATTCCACAAGAAATATACGTCCCTCCAGCTGCAGCAAAACACACAGCTGCTACTGCTCCAGGGTTGGAAACACTCTTAATCATCTTGGCAAAAGCCTTCTGAGGGACGCAGCAAAGATTTTACAAAAGGGCCTAAAAGAACATTTTTCTTTTTTTAAGAGTTGGGGAAGAACATACAAATCATTCCTCTGTCATGTCAAAAGTGAATACGGTTTCATTAAAATAACTGAGTGCCAGCACATGGCTTGAACTAGGATCCCAGATGGGACAAAGGGGCCTGGGGGAGCTTCCCTGGCAGTTCAGAAAGAAACCCCCGCAGCAGCCATTCATTTAATCCTCACAGCAGTCACGGCCTGTGTGCCTGGTGCCGCTCCAGGGTGATGTGAGCCCAGCTAGGGAGGTTCCAAGACAGTAGAGGACCCGGGTCCTTGGCGCTCCCAGAGAGGCCACAGGCTGCCCAGCAGTCATAATACGGGTTATGCCTCCAAAGATAAGCAGGAGTGAGCCAGAGGAAAAAGGAGTCTTGGCCCTCTCAACCTGAATCCCCAAATCTGCAGGCACATAATCAGATTTTTTGTTTTTTGTTTTTTGTTTTGTTTTGTTTTTGGAGACAGAGTCTCACTCTTGCTCTGTCACCCAGGCTGGAGTGGCGTGATCTCAGCTCATTGCAACCTCTGCCCACTGGGTTCAAGCAATTCTCCTGCCTCAGCCTCCCGAGTAGCTGAGACTACAGGTGTGTGCCACCACACCCAGCTAATTTTTGTATTTTTAGTAGAGACGGAGGTTTCACCATGTTGGCCAGGATGGTCTCAATCTCTTGACCTCATGAACCGCCTGCCTCAGCCTCCCAAAGAACTGGGATTACAGGCGTGAGCCACTGCGCCCAGCCTCAGATGCGGTTCTGAGGGCCCATAATACAATTAGAAGCACAACTGTGTACCATCCACAGCCAGCCGCGAAGTAGAGAGAATCCTCTCAGTGAAACTGAACTCGTGACATGGACACATGCAGAGGCCAAGACAAAACACCCAGCAGAAATGGGACTCTGGAGAAATCCTGTAACGTTCTCACTGCATTTGAAGATCTGGGCTTGATATGCCTGGAAGGAGAGTGCAGGGGCATTCAGCAAACGTGGCTAGAGTGGACCATGAAAGGCCTCAGAGGATGATCTAAGCTGGGATTGTACCCTGTGGACGTAGAGAAATCAACGGTGAGTTTTATACAGGGGAGTGACGGGATTAAATTTAAATAGAAAATTAGTGATAATGCATTGGATGGTTTGATCTAACACAGTATCCGGCACACAGCTGGTAACAACCGCTATTAGGTAGAGTCCTGTGTAATTGCTAAGAGTCAACTGTTCTGACCTACCAAAATGACAATTTCATGTGGGTCAGCCTAATATTTGTGATTTGATGCAATTAAATAACAAATATGTGACGTCCATCATTTCAAAAGACACTAACATAACGATACTGGGCAGAATGGTAAGAAAGGCAGGAGCTGACGCCTCATCCTCTCCCGACTCTCCTCCCTCCCATGGTGATGAATCTTTGCCCACGGCCTCAGGCCCCACCTCTGAGCACTGATGAACCCCGAGGGCCATCTCAACCAGATCTTGCTGTTCAAATCCAGATCTGTGTTTCAACCATCTCCTTAACACCTCCACCTGGATTTCTCACAGGCTAAAGCCAAAGCTCAGCCTCAGGCCCGGGTCCAAGTCAAAGCTGTTTCACCTCAACCCAAATAACCACTGTCTATTTTGCTGGGAGCAAAACAGAGATCCTCTGTCTTTCCCACCCACCATGCATGAAACACCAGAAATCCTCACTGACCCTCCAATCCTCCCTATTCCACCTCCAATTCATTACTAAATCATGTCAATATGGAGACCTCAGATCCACCCACTTTTCTTCATCTCCCCTCAACGAATGTGCACTTGGCTGAGTCCTGTAAGTAACAGAAAATGACAGTTTCATCAGAGAGGAGACACCATCACTCGACACGGAAGTCTGGAGACGCAGGCAGCCCTGGATAGATCAGGCAGCCCACTGATGGCAGAGTCCTGGATGGGCAGATCTGTGGCTCTCCCAGCCTTTCCCTCATGGTCCCAAGACAGTTGCAGAAGCCCTAAGCACCATCCTCACACAGCAGCTTCCCAGGGTGGAAAACTTTTCTCTGAGGCTGCCCACAGGCCTTCGCTTCGATTTCCCTGGGCTAAATGGGACTGCACAGCCACTACTGCAAGGGAGACCAGGTAAGTGAGTGTCCAGGAGAAGGAATGGACTGTTGTGACTGGCTTCACCACCTGAGGGTGGGCACACAGCCCAGAAATGTGTAAGAGAGGGGCATGGCTGCCAAGCCCACAACTAGCAATACCTTCCGACCCACCGTCATCTCAGAGCGACTGCTTTCATTCCTGAGCTTGCCCCCACTGAAGTAAAACAGGCCATGTCATTCTGCCCACAGCTCTTTGAAGACGAATCTCTACACTCAGATGAAATCCACAAGGCCTTGCAGAATGCGGCCATGCCTCATTTCTCAGCACTTGGCCTCCTTCATGTTCCTCAAATGCTGCAAACTCTTTTTTGCTTCCAGGCTTTCAGAAGGGACCATCTCCTCACCTCAGCGCTCTTTCCCGAAAACTCTGCCTGGCTGACTCCATCTCACAGTTCAGATCCGAGCCTCGATGTTCCCACCTCCGAAAGGCCTCAGGATAGTCTACTTTGACACCATCCAGCACTGTAACCTTTGCATTCAAGAAATCTGGCCCAGTTTATCATCTTGTCTATTTGTATGGTCAGTTCTTTTATGCCTGTCACTCTGATTAGACTCTAATAAGTGTTCTGAAGGCAGGAATCTCACCTGCTTTGCACATCACCGTAATACTGGTACCACACTCAAAGCCTGACAGGTACAGATGCTCATGAACACTGCTGAATTCATTACTGATCAGTTAGTGCATGAATGAACTAACTCAGAGACTGGACCGAAGGGAAAAGGAAAACTCGAGGGTGAGAGTAAGCAGGTACATCTAGGGCCGGATGAGGACACGAGCCCAAGCAGGCATCTCCATGTGAGAGGCCACGAGAGTGCTGAACAGACACAGGCAGCTGAGGCAGGAAACGGCCAATGCCACACTTGCCACGCTCTTGGAGAACTCTTATTCTCCACCCCTGGTGTTTCCAGGCAGTGAGCTCTGCCACAGCAATGCTCTGTCTGGCAAGGGCGGGTGACTTGTGTGTCTGATAGTCTGGGGGAAGGAGCTGGCTCGCTTACTAGCCCCCCAACCCCAGCTCTCCTTGCCAACCTGCAGGAGGATAGGGTCCTGTGGTGGGCTCACCACCCACAGTGTCACCCACCCCTACAAGGAGGCCGCTCCCTGCAGCCCTGTCTGTGACGGCTGCAGAAGAGAAGCTGGACAGTGCTTCAGTTAAATTTCAGGGAGCAAACGGGATTATTCTTAAATGAAACATTCAGTGACATTCGGGCCTTCTTCTCCGATCAGCTTCCTCAGCAGTAAGGCTCACAGACACTGTGACCACGCCGGGCTCCAAGCTTGGGAGGGGAAGATGGCTCTTCTGGAGCAGCTCTGAAGACCCCAACAGAGCAGCCCACCATGTGCACCGCAGGTGTGGAGGAGCCGATGCAGCTGTAAGTCCCGGACAACCCAACAGCTTGCAAACAGGACACAAAGATGGTTTCAGGCTACAAATCACTCTCCCTCCTAGGCAGCTCTCGCCAGCCACTCCCCACATTGACAGAAGTGACCATCCACTGGGCTCCCAGGCCCATTCTCTTATGTTCTGCCCTGCGACTCTGACATGAAACATGAGCATTGCTGATGCCTTCCCTTGCAAATTCCTGCCTTACAAATCTCTGCCGACATCTTGGTCCATGGGACAATCACTCTAACTTCAGTGGCTTCTGTTCTGTGATGCGCAGTGGTTCTGCCGGCTGACCTGGATGCTCACTTCACATTCAGGAAGTCTTCTCTCTCGGCTGAAAACACATCAAGGCTGGTCCTGCTAAACTGAACGGGGCCATCTCCTGGCTGCAGTCAAAACAATCCAACCTCTGCTGACCTCAAAGAACCATGTCACTCATCCACTGAGGATGCTGACACCCCTCCCAGCACCACAAAACACCCACTGAGCCTCAGGAGAACTAACTGCAAAGTTCCCTCTCCCTGACCAAATGCAAACATCTTCCTTTGAGGTGCACACAGAGAACACAAGAGCAACTCTCTTGCAGTGGTGAAGGACTGAGCTCCAGCAAGCAGGTGAATACAGAGCGAAGATGAAAGGCCCCCTTCCCTGACCGGCAAGAAATTGCCACACAGTCACCTGAGACAATTGGTGTGGGAAAGCCTGCCTGTGTCAGCCTCTCTCACAACTAAGGAGGACGCACCCACAGCACAGCAACTGGCCCCAACTCACTCTGCCCCCACTCCAACCACCCAGCCCACGCTGAAGGCCTGGAAGCCTCCCGGCCAGGCCTGCACGCACATAACCAACACTGGGCACTTAACCAGAACCAGGGCATGTGAACTGAGAAGACAACTCGGAATCCAGTTTTCTCAGTTAAACGTTCTCTGCAGTTTGGGCTCCAAAAGAGCACAAGCACGTCACGAATGACGCCAACGGTGCACCCAAGCCACCCCTGCAGGCCCCGACCTCTGTGGTACCCTCAGAGTTCGACATTCTACAGAGCCCGTCGGACGAGCGTCCCGGACTGAGGGCAGGCTGGACAGTGACAGATTCTGGCGTGTAACCGTCTCAGATGGCGGTTGGTACAGAGCTGGAGGGGAAGTCATCCATGCCACAGACACACAAGCCAACTCCAAACCGCACAGCAGGGAGGATCTGAGGCCAGCAATGGGACAAGGGGACCAAGGGGTGGAGGAAACGGGGTTAGACTGGGATGGTCTGCAGATCAAAATGGGATGATGGCTGAAAGCTTCCTGAAAAGTAGAGTTTAAGTGCCCAGAGGCCTCTGCGTAACAGCTGTCTTAGGCCCAGCCACTGGGTTGAGGTGCGAGTAGCTGGAATTTAACATTTTTTCCAGGTGCAATCACTCAGCGAAAGCTTAGGAAGTACTGCATTTGGAATGAAAGTGTTTACTGTTTCAATGAAGAAGGCACCAACGATGGGTAACGACAATACTTGGAAGAAAGGTAACAATAAAAATGAATTTAAACACACATGCACCGAGCTATGGAAACATATCTTAGCAGGAGAGGCAAAGTCCACTGTTGATATCAAACACCTCCTGACACAGGTGTCATATCAGGACTGCCTGGGGTCCCCATTAAGAGGCCATCCTTCTGTCTCCCAGCAGCCAGGGCAAAAGAACAGCCCACGGGGGAGGAGACAGAGAAACAAAGTAAGGTACGTGTTGGAAGGCAGCCACCCTTTCCACCCGTAGCTGAAAACTCTGCTGGCACCAAAAGGCATTGCGAAGTTGGCAGCCCCATCACAATGCAGACAGAGAGCCCACACACCCTGGGGGAGAAGGGAGATGATCCAAAGCAGTCTTTAAAATAAATAGTTCCATCGGAGAATTGAAGCACTTTGTATCTAGCAACGGCGTGCCTCATTATTTCCAGGAGCGTGTTATGTTATGGCCTACGTTGCTTTAAATTCTGAATTCATGCCATTTGTCGAGGATAATAAAATATCAAAGGCACAACTACTTATCAGATAATCCGGTGGAAATTTTAATTGAGGCTTCACTGTAACGCCTCTTGGCAATGACCCCTACATCTAATTCTCTGGCTAATTCTCATTTCATTAAATACAATTCCCAGTGTGCATAAGCTTATTTCATAAACCAGCCACTGGAACTCCACAGGCGGTAACTGCCTTCCCACAGGAACAACCAGCACCTCTCATTCGCTGGCCTGGCAGGCACCACGAATGGGGAAGAAACAAATCCTGGCCAGTTACTGATTGTGATCTGTTTCCTTCTCCACTGACCGCCTGGAATCAAATCCTTTTTCTGACTGTTATGGAAGCCGATCTTACTTGGGATGAAAAAGCCTTCTCCTGAGCTGATGTCACACTATGTGTGATTTCCTAGTGTGCCCAAGGTGTCTGAGGGCAGGGGGCAGTTTGGAATCCCCCGCTGGGCTGGTCAGGTGCCGGTTTTTCGTGAACTCACTCAGTCTTGTCCGTAAGGGTCTCGATGGTCTGTGGCTTCCTTCTGAGCTTTCAGTATGCATTTTCTGGCCCCAGATTCACCCCGACTGCATTAGGTCATCTTAGAGTCACCCCCAGGAGACGTGAATGATGTGTAGTCATTCCTTATCCTTTTTCTTCCTTTTGAGCCCAATTTGGGCTGAACGCAGACACTGAATAAATCTTGGCATCATTCTTAGTCTGACATCTAATTCCTGAACCTTCACTTTACTTGTGAATTATATTGACTCTAAAACTTGACTCAGTAACAAAAATGAACTAAGGTGACTCTGCCCCTACTTTGTCTTAGCGTCAAGACCTGTTTTCCCTGAGCAGAAGTAATGAAGAAATTTACACTCATAATAACATAGAAAAATTGGGTTGGGCTGGGGATACCTAACCAGAGGCAGCTCCAGGGTTTTTGTTTTTTGAGATGGAGTCTTGCTCTGTCACCCAGGCTGGAGTGCCGTGGTACGATCTTGGCTCACTATAACCTCCACCCTTCCAGGTTCAAGCGACTCTCCTGCCTCAGCCTCCTGTGTAGCTGGGATTACAGGTGCATGCCACCACGCCCAGCTGATTTTTTGTATTTTTAGTAGAGACGGGGTTTCACCATATTGGTCAGACTGGTCTTGAACTCCTGACCTTGTGATATGCCTGCCTCTGCCTCCCAAAGTTCTGGGATTACAGGCATGAGCCACCATGCCTGGCCAAGCTCCAGATTTTATTACAAGTCTCAGAATTTTTCTCAACAGAGCCAACCTAACCTTGGCCTAGCAGCAGAAGCCAATCCACCTGGGCAGACCACCTGCCTGCAGCGTGGAGTCAGGGTGGGCCTCCTCCTGCCACCGCCTTCCCAACCCCTCTCCTTCCCCTCAAAGCAGAGGTGAGGTTCAAGTCCCGGGTATGGACCCATCATCCCTGGGCTCTGCTAGTCTAGAGGAGATGAAAATAGCGCCAGACACAGAATGAACACTTAGTGTTCCTAGACGGACATCAAGTCAGGCAGGGAGGTGACACACTCTCCCAGTAAACCTGCTTTTTTCTTAATATGAAACACGCTGGTGGGACGCGGACGTGGACCCCCGATCCGCTATTCCCTTCTCCTCCTGTTGGCAGCAACGAAGGTCTCACCTCAGGCAGCCACAAAGGGCTCTGTCAGGAAGTGCAGGACACTGAGTCACCAGAACTGAGGTCTTCCTCCCTGTGTCAGTAGACAAGTTACGTGGCCCCGCCGAGCCTGTTTCCTGAATAGCAGGAGTGACTCTGCCATTTGGCCCATGCAGGACGGCCTGCCCAGACCCTCCTCTCACTGCCACCGCACAGTTCTTCCCACTGACACCACGGAATCCGCGTCTTCAGGTCTTGGTTGGAGGTGGCACAGATCAATCCCACTGAGGCAGGTCCCACGGGCAGAGGCCACCTCACACTCCACCCGACTGGAGGAACGCAGTGGGTCTCCGAGCTCCAAAGGTCCACTGCCCAGTATCGTTTTTTTAAAGGGAGGGTATCTAGGTATTCAACAAATATGGGTTGAATCTGAGGTTCCTCTACCCACTGCACAGATGAAAAAGGGTGTTAAATGGTACAGAAGAGGCCGGGCATGGGGGCTCATGCCTGTAATCCTAGCACTTTGGGAGGCCGAGGTGGGAAGATCACCTGAGGTCAGGAGTTCCAGACCAGCCTGGCCAACAGGGGGAAAGCCCACTTCTACTAAAAAGACAAAAAAATTAGCCAGGCATGGTGGTGGACGTAACCACAGCTAGTCAGGAGGCTGAGGCAGGAGAATCGCTTGAACCTGGGAGGCAGATGTTGCAGTGAGCGGAGATGGTGCCATTGTATTCCAACCTGGGCAACAAGAGTGAAACTCCATCTCAAAAATAAAATAAAATAAAAGGTACAGAAGGTTAACTTCCTGGAAGGTGATATAGGTCATCCCGTTTTAAGATGGTGAACTGGAGTTGTAAATGGAAGTGGAAATTCCCTAGCAGTGTGCCCTGAGCCCTTCACTGGTCCAAAAACCATTACAGAGTAGATGGGCAAGTTTTATTAGCTCAACAAATACATTTAAACGTTTTAACTATTGAAATCAGTTGTATTAATAAAGTTCATGGCATCTCTCATGCACGGTCGATGTGAATACACAGTGGGGGCCTGAAGATGCTGGGTCTATGTTCCCACCGTACAGGCAAAGGACAGAGAAACACACAGCGTCGAGTAACAACTGAGACCTAAGTGGAGAGGCTGCTTCTGTCTCTCTGAGGAGATGCTCCTCAACAGAGATCTCAAGGCAGGAAGAGAGTGAGCTATGGAGACAGCGGGGGAGAGCATGCCAGCCCCAGGAAGAACCGGTGCCAGGCCCAGGAAGAACAGGTGCCAGGCTGGAGATGGAGAGCTTGGCGAGGGAAGAAGGCGGCTGAGGTACAGGTGGCTGCAGAGGTGGCTGCCGCGGTGAGCAGGGGCAGGAGCACTAGGAAGGCAGGTCAGCAGGAGGGCCCTGGGCCACATGTCCTGGGCACCCCACTGGTCTGTTAGTTCTCAAGTGTCTTCAGATGCCAGTAGGAGATTTTGAGCAAAGAACCCACACAATCTGGTTTATGTTTTAAAAGTAACCCTCTGCCTCTCATATAAGAAAAAACTGTTGAAGAGGAAGCTCTGGGTGGGGAGGAGACCCAGCTGGCGAGAGCCACACGCCCTGGACCGTTGGGAGAATGGGTGGTGTGGTTCAGAGAGGTCTGATGGAGAATATGTTTTGAAGGCAGAGTGGACAGGCACTACAGATGGATTAGAAGTGTTTATCGGGCACCTTCAGAAACGAAGACACTACAACAGCCAGTGGACTACTAGAAAGAGCTAATGAAACTCACCGTTTTCCACGAGGCAGCCAGGCTCTGTGCCAAATGCTTTACGGTCGTTCCACATATGATCCCCAGGACACCGCCTGGCATGTGGCAGTTCAGTCCTGATGCCACCAACAAGGACAATGAAGGACACGGGCCCGTGGTCATGCACTGGGAAGGAGCAGAGCCAGTTGCCTCTACAGGCCCCCTCTTCCACTCCGTGACCTCTCTCCTTGGCCCCATCCATACATAATCCCTGCTTTTCCAATTCCCTCCGACTTTCCCACATGGTGTGCGACGCTGGGTGTAGGGGAACACAACTCCCTGGTCCAACATACTCGCTGTCTTATTGCTTCCTCTTCCGGATGAAAACCTCCTGGGGTTTCCACTTTATCTCAAAACTGATGTTTACCTTGGCATTAGCAACTCTGTGGCAGAGGAAACGCTGCAACCGGCCCTGAAGGCGGCCCAGGGACTCCCCGACTGCTCCTGTGACTGCAGCCTCTCCGGGAAACCGTCCAGGTCATCAGCAGCTGAGCCAGGGGGAGGGGGAGGTGAAGGGGCCATCCTGGCTTCTCCTGGGGCGCTCCCTCCGCAGCCTGCACAGAGCTGTTTGGTCCTGTTTGATTTTGTAACCATGGGGTACAGGCGACAATAGAAAATATCTGGAATACTGTGCAGCCCAACGAGACGGGCAGTGGGAACATGAGGGAAGAAGCATGAATAAGCTCAGTTGGCTTAACAAGAAAAAAGAAAGGTTTAAAACCCTGGGAAACACAGTAAGACCTTGTTTCTACATGAAACAAAAACATCTGCTGGGCATGGTGGTACGTGCCTGTCCTCCCAGCTACTCAGGAGGCTGACGTGGGAGGATTGCTTGAGCCCGGGAGGTCGAGGCTGCAGTGAGCTATGATCACACTACTGCACTCCAATCTAGGCAAGAGTGAGATTCCTGGCTCTAAAGAAAAAAGAAATACCAGATACCTGTTCCATGCTCCGTCTCCTCTTCCCTCAAAACAGACCCAGGAATGGGGCTGTCACAGGAGGGAACTTTACGACGGAATCCCACGCTCCCAGCTTCAGTTCACTGCTCACCTCTGCACAGCAACGTTAGATCAGCTCACTTGGAGTAGCTCCTACGACCCTCAGACTCAAATCCGAAGCTGCAAGCCACATCCCTCAGGCCCCCACAACCCTGCCCCTGAGTCATCTTAGCCTTTCAGCACAAGCCTACCTGGGGTGTCAGGCCAGCCAGTTTCCTCCCAGCTCCGCCATCGTGTGACTGCAGCTTGGTGAGGAGCCCAGCCTCAGCGCCTTCATCTGTGAACTGGCACCGGCAACTCCATGAGGGCCGAGGTGTGAGCAAAGCACTGGGCAAGCAGGAGGCCCTCCCTCAGGAAACCTCAGGCCCCTGGGCTTCTGCTCTTTGCTTTAACTGCTTTTTCGGGTCTCATCTCCCTGACTTTGCCTACACTGGGACTCACGCCCGGGATGCCCCAGCGCTGCCTGCGAAGCTGTGTCCCGGCACCCTCCTCAGGAGATCCGCACGACGACAGGAGAAGGTGGCTGGGCATGATGTCCGCAGGGAGGATGCTGCCATCTCAATATACAAACAGGGAAAGGAGGAACACTGAGTCTCTTTTTATTTTTCTGAGATGGAGTCTGACTCTGTCTCCCAGGCTGGAGTGTAGTGGTGCGATCTCAGCTCACTGCAACCTCCACCTCCCGGGTTCAAGCAATTCTCCTGTCTCCACCTCCTGAGTAGCTAGAATTACAGGCACGTGCCACCACACCCGGCTAATTTTCGTATTTTTAGTAGAAACAGGGTTTCACCATGTTGGCCAGGCTGGTCTTGAACTCCTGACCTCAGGTGATCCACCCACCTCGGCCTCCCAAAGTGCTGGGATTACAGGCATGAACCACCACGTCCAGCCAACACTGAGTCTCATAAGTGACTTGCCCAAGGTAAGGGAAATGGCAGAAGGAAGACTCAAACCCAAGTCTGATAAGCCCTGCAAAAAAGAAGATGGAGTGGGCCCAGGGTACCCAGCTTGCTCCAACTGTGGGACAGCCACCCACCCTGGCTGCCCACCCCACTGGGACCCTTCCTTTGTTCACAGAAATACTGTTGGCACAGGTAACCTCAATGCTTCTAATGGCCCTGGCCTGCAAACAGGCTGCAAATGAGTGCCATGTCCAAAGGTCACCTTCTCAGCAAAGCCTTTGTCCACTCCAGGTAAAATTCCAGGTCCCAGCCCATCCGCTTCCTACTCCTCTCATCTGTTTGACATGTCCCCTACCTCCGGCCTCCATCCACACTCTGGATTGTGCTTGCTGACTTTCCATGAGCTGCATCCCCTCCACGGAAACATCAGCCCCACAAGAACAGGGGCCTTTGTCTGGTGGCTCGAGTGTCCCCAGGGCTGGAGCAGGGCATGGCACACAGTAGGCACTCCACAGATCTTTACTGAGTATGAATGCCAGAAAAGCAGAGTGTCGGCAAGGACAAAGATCCGTCCTGAAAACAGAACCCGTGACGGACGCAGCAAAGGAGAGAACACGGGAAAAGCAATGATGGGAATTTAATACCTGCCAAGGACGAAATGCGTGGGCACTGGCCTGGCAGAAGAGACCGGAGTCAAGCCCTCAGGCTTCGCTGTGAGTCAGTTTGATCCCAGCTCTGTCGCTCGTGAGTGGCATAATTTCAGACAAGAAATGTATTCTTTTAGAACCTCAGTTTCCCCATTTGTTCACAGGAATAATGATACCTCACTTAAAATGTCATTGAAAAGTGAGAAAGGCTGCCTGCAGTGGCTCACGCCTATAATCCCAGCACTTTGGGAGGCCAAGGTGGGCAGAACATTTGAGGTCAGGAGTTCAAGACCAGCCTGACCAACATGGTAAAACCCTGTTTGTACTAAAAATATAAAAATTAGCCAGGCATGATGGTGCATGCCTATAACCCCAGCAATTCAGGAGACTGAGGTGGGAGAATCACTTGAACCCAGGAGGTGGAGGTTGCAGTGAGCCAAGATCGCGCCACTGCACTCCAACGTGGGCGACACAGCAAAATTTCATCTCAAAAAAAAAAAAAAAAAAAAAAAAAAGCGAGAAAGAAAAGACTGTAACCCAACTGCCTGGGGTCAGAGCCTAGCTCTGCTTCTTACAAGACGGGTGCCTTCCAGTAAGTGATCTCTCTGTCTGCCTCTCTGATCACCGTGTTGGCCAGGCTGGTCTTGAATTCCTGACCTCATTTTTCCCATATGCAAAATGGAAAGAACAGCACAACCTCCTGCATAGCGCTGTGCACATTAAATGACTCAAGACCATGAAGTCCTCAAGAAACAGTAGCTGTTCTCAGTCTCACTTTCATCACGCCTGCCAGCACGGGATGCGAAGAGGTGTTGGCTGTGGTCTTTGCCACAGTAGTGACTGGTGCAGGGATACCACAGTCGGCCCTGCTGAAGGCAATGCTCTTCAACTTTCCAAGGCTGAGGGGAAAGAAGGCGTAGATCTCGGCACCACTCCCAGGCCTGTGAGATGCTGGACTGTGTGGAAGCCCATGACCAGGAGGAGCCTGAGAGAGGCTACCCTTTGTGAAAGCGACGAGGAGGGGGTCTCTGTCCAGTGTTGCAGGAGGAAGTGCTGGAGGCGGGCTGTGGAACCATGGAGGCTGGCCTCTCGCCATGCTTTGACATTTAATGAGCCACCAGGTTCCCTTAGCTGCCTGGTGCTACTGGAGCACACACCGAGGCACTTCAGAGAGAAGGGAGATGGTGTGGCTGGGAGGAGGGTGGACACGGACGCATGCCACTCCTATGCAGTGGATATGACAAAGAAGTCAGGTGGGAATTCCATCAGGGACTTACTACCCTTGGAGTGGAGGGATGGTGAGCCCTCTTGGGAAAGATGCCCCCGCTCGGGATCCACCCGCTCAGCCAATGAAGGAAGAGGCGGTTTCCAGGTGAAAACCTTCACCTGATGTCCTGCAACCACATGTCCATCTCCCAACCCAAACAATCTAGGCTGTGCGGCAGAACAGCGGGCCTGCTCCGCGTGGACCGAGCTCCACTGCACCCTTTCCTGCACCCAGCTGCTGCTCAGGGGCCCTGGGCCCCACCTCAAGCCCAAGGCTGGCTCTGGGCCCTTAACAGAGACTGAGAAGCTGCTGGTCAGCACCCAGACTGCCACCGGAGACCAGGGCTGCAGGCACCTTTCCGCTCCCAGGCCTCAGTGACTTCTGTTCTCAAGGAGCGGCAATCTCTGTGCTGCTTGCTCCTCCTCAGTCCCAGACACCTTCAGTAATGTCAGGAATGTGTTCCAAGGCCACAGCAAAGGCCGAAGGGTGGCAGCATATGCCACCGTGGCTGGAGGATTGTGCTGAGCTGAAGGCAATGGAGAAGACGCAGGTACAGGAAAGCTTTCTGTCCTCCCACTCTCCGCCAAAAAGCAAGACATGAATTCGTAAGGTGCTCCCCTCACTCCTCTCCCAGCAAGAACAGAAACTCACCACCGGGGACAACCCAGACCTCATGAGTCCAGAGGGCACCCAAGGAATCTACGTAAGCTCGAATAACGAGCCCTCATCTGCCATTAGTTTCCCCACACG
The DNA here is from genome assembly GCA_004027835.1 of Alouatta palliata. Lineage (NCBI taxonomy): Eukaryota > Metazoa > Chordata > Mammalia > Primates > Atelidae > Alouatta > Alouatta palliata. The sequence goes on along the minus strand of PVKV010002222.1, from coordinate 26,720 downwards.
GGGAACAGTCTGCCATCCAGAGCTCAGTCCTCTCATCTTGTCACCTCTGGGAATGCATTATTCTTTGTCGAGATGCTGTGCCAGCCCGAGTTCTAACCACCCCTCTGTGTTCCTCATTGCTGAGGGCTTCCAGCTCACACTAAACTTCTGCTTTTCTCTTGTTAATCTGTGTTTTTTTTCCTGTTGCTATCAGTCTAATTTGCAGGGTCCCAGCCAATGAACTTAATAAGGGTGGAGGAAAAAAAAAGTTAAATTTTCTTCCCCTGTAAGTCCAAGACTACTTTTTAGATCTTCAGTGAAAATCATTCAAGATTCTAGCTCTACCCCTCATTCCACCACACCGTGGCAGGTCGCCCACCAAAAGTTGTTCTTTAAGCCTGAACACAGAGATGGTGCCACTGTCTCCTTAGTCCCCACAGGGATGGATGTCTTCACCGCTTTGAGACATCAAAGTATCTCAAGGGCAGGATCTTGTACACACACTAGCACTTTGGATTGTTGTGCTAACTGCTTTAGCAAACAAAACCTGACATCTCAAGGTCTCAACACACTCATGAAACATCCAGTGTTTCAGGGACCATGGCTGCCAGTTCTGTAGACAGCCTTAGCCAGTCAGCCCATGGAGAAAGAGCCCCAATTACCATTCGTGGATGTGGGGCCAGACCTGGAAATAGCTCACACCGCTTCCACTGCCATTCCACCGGGCAGAGGGCCATCACTTGGCACTCAGCCCTTTCCTTACCTTGACTCAGCTCACCTCATCATGACTCAGGTCTTTCCTAACCATGATTCAGTTCTTGTCTAATGATGACTCGGCCCTTTTCTATACATCAGTCAAGCTTCCTCCTGCCACAACGGCACTTGCTAAGAATTTCTAATCCAAGTCATCTATGCCAGTAATTCCAAAGGTTGCTTCAACTAAAGTCCTAAATAGTAGCCAGGCCCAGATTCGGTCACCGGTACAGCAGGCCAACAGATCGCCCTGACATAACCTTCTCTCTCATTCCTGAAGCACTTAAGCTGCATATCTGTAGAAACTGAGGTTAAAAACCCAGAGCCAACTTAAGATTTCACAAGGGAGGGTTAAGGTTCTTCAATTTAATGAACTCAGAAAGACCACAGGAGCCTAGTGGGCTGCCTGAAATATGCAAGCCACAAACAAACATTCTCCCTCAAATTGCAGTTTAGACTCCAGAGGGTCACTCGCGTCCTGCCCTTGTGGTTAATTCCAAGCACCCCGACGGCTTCGGCATGACTGACCTTGCTCTTTACACCCGGAGTCCAAAGGCCGAGCAGTCATTGGGAAAATGAACTCTTGGCTCAACTCTAAAGGGGTGATTTTAATGCCAGATGCAAATGAGAACTGTCCGTTGTCCAAAAATATCAGCGGTAACTTCAGTGGGTCTCAGTGCCCGCATGGTCCAGTCTGGCCCTGGAGTCTAAGCCAAAGAAGCATAGCCTAGCAACCAAAAAAGAAACTTGCAAAGGCACCCTCATCTCTACTTGCATGTCCTTAAGAACATTTCAAACAGCTCTAATTCACCACCTGGCGACACTTCTTAGAATGTCCCCTCCTCTCTCCAGCCTCTCTCACACACTGCAGCCTCTCCCTCCTGTCCCACACACACCACCCTCAGGCCCTGCACCATTTGTCTCATGACTCCTCCCTCGCCTCCCAGGGGAGAAGGCGAGCCCTTAGCTGGGAATCATCCTTCTCCCATCCTGCTCATTTTGCTTGGGCAGAATCTCAAAGAAGCACTAGAAAATAAAATTCATGACATTGCTCCCTGTGTCATCTTACTTCTTTAAAAAAAAATTATGGAAAGCATACATAACAAACAATTTACCATCTTATCTATTTTTCTTTTTTCTTGAGACAAAGTCTCACTCTTGACCCTCAGGCTGGAGTGCAATGGTGTGATCTTGGCTCACTGCACCCTCTGCCTTCTGGGTTCAAGAGATTCTCCTGCCTCAGCCTCCCGAGTAGCTGGGATAAGAGGCATCTGCCACCACAGCCGGGTAATTTTTGTATCTTTATTAGAGATGGGGTTTCACCATGTTGGCCAGGCTGGTCTCAAACTCCTGACCTCAGATGATCCGCCCGCCTCGGCCTCCCAAAGTGCTGGGATTACAGGCATGACATCTTATCTATTTTTAAGTGTACAGTTCTGTGGCATTAAATACATTCACACGGTTGTGCAACCATCACCACTGTCTACCTACAGAACTTTTCATCTTCCTGAACTAAAAACACTCTGTCCGTTAAACACACATTCCCCATTACCCCGTTCCTCAGCCCCCAGTAACCACCATCCTACTTTCTGTCTCCGTGAATCTGACTACTTCAGGGGCCTCAAGTGAGTGGCATCATTCAGTATTGTCCTTTTGTGACTGGCTTATTTCATTCAGCATAACGTCCTCAAGGCTCATCCATGTTACGCACACGTCAGAATCCCCTTCCTTTTCAAGGCTGGGCCATGTTCCATCGCATGGATAGACCACCTTTTTGTTTATCCATTCACCCCTCTATCAACCCCTGGGATGTTTCTACCTCCTGGCTATTGTAGACAGTGCTGTTATGAACACGGGCATACAAAGATATCTGAATCCCTGCTTTCAATTCTTTGGGATATGTATTGCTAGAGACCCCAGGAATGTGAGACGTGACCAACGCAATACACCTCTGGAGGCTAGATGAGCAAACGTGCTGTTCTCATGAAAGCAGGTTGTCGGGAAACTGACAAACTGCATCTGCCTCCAGAAGGAATATTAAGGGCAGTTACGTCCCAAGTCCACGCTCCTTCAGGCTATCTGTTCTCCTTGAGGTTATCTACCTGAGCATCTGGAACCTGCTGAACGAGGAAGCAGGACCTGTGATCTATCAAGCAGCTGACCGACAATCACCCCCTCCTCCCTATTCACTTAATAAATATGAAGGGCTGTAAAAGCTCAGGGCCTTTGTTCACTAGAAGCAAAGAGCCCCCGACCCCCTCTTTCAAACAGAACCTTTTGTCTTTGTCTTCAATACCAGTTTGTCCTCCTTCATTCATGAGGTAACTACGGCAATGTTTTAAGAAGTGGAATTCCTGAATCATATTTTTTTCATTTTTTGACAAACTGCCATACTGTTTTCCATAGCAGATGCACCATTCTGCGTTCTCACCAGCAGTGCACAAGGGTCCCCATCTCTTTACATCCTCACCAACATATATTTTTTCTGGTTTTGAAAGTTGTCATCCTGGCCAGATGTGGAGACTTCCACTTGTATCCCAGTACTTTGGGAGGCCGAGGTGGGTGGATCACCTGAGATCAGGAGTTCTAGACCAGCCTGGCCAACATGGTGAAACCTCTTCTCTACCAAATATATAAAAACTAGCCAGGTGTGGTGGCGTGCGCCTGTCATCTCAGCTACTTGGGAAGCTGAGGCAGGAGAATTGCTTGAACCCGGGAGGTAAAGGTTGTAGTGAGCCAAGATCCTGCCACTGTACTCCAGCCTGGGCGGAAAGAGCAAGACTCTGTCTAAACCAACACACAAACCAAAGTGGCCATCCTAATGAGTGTGATCATCCCCTTTAACCTTCACGATAACCCCAGATACTATTATCCCCGTTTTCCAGATGAGAAAACAGAGCAGGAGATACTAGGTAAGTGCATCAGTCTATTCTCATGCCACTAATAAAGACATACCCAAGTCTGGGTAACTTACAAAGTAAAAAGAGGTTTAATGGACTCACAGTTCCACATGCCTGGGGAGGCTCCACAATCATGGCAGAAGGCAAAGGAGGAATAAAGTCATGTCTTACAAGGTGGCAGGCCAGGGAGAGTTTATGCAGGGGAACTCCCCTTTATAAAACCATTAGACCTCCTGAGACTTACTCACTATTACCAGAATAGCACAGGAAAGAACCGCCCCCATGATTCAATTACCTCCCACCAGGGCCCTCACATGACATGTGGGAATTCTGGGAGCTAGATGAGATTTGGGTGGGGACACAGTCAAACCGTATCAGTAAGTCATTCAAGGACAGTGGCGGACGAGCAATGTTGGAACACAGCTCTAACTGCAGAGCCAATGCTCAGACCACAGCACTAAGTCATGCCTGTCCGCCCTTCGCATGGTGGCCCCTGGTGATGGGCTCAGCCTCCATCACAGGGATGAAGGGCTATGCAGGTGGTAAACAGGAGCTTGAGGGCCCCTGTACACGAGACTGTGGTGGGAGCCCTTCCCTGGCTCTCAGCCTGCAATTTCCTTCACTTGTTCCAATCAGAGCAAAAGCCTTATTCCAAGGGCACCGCTGCAGATGGTATCTGGTCTCCTTGCCCTTCCTGCACCTCCGAGTGCGGGCTGTCTAGGAACAGGCAGCACACAGGCTCTAAGCTCTTCGGGACTCGGTTAGAGAGGAGGCATCGCATCAAGGCCTAGTTTCCCATTTACAGTTCTACTTCCTCTCCTGCTTTTGGGTAGGGTTTTGTTGGTTTGCTTTTAATAGACCTAACAAAGGGTCAGGCTGACTCAGAGCTGCATGAGTGGAGTAAGAGCCACGCTGTAAGGCAACGAGGCATGGAACTGCATTCCAAGCTCGTCATGTGGTGCTCCTTGGCCATGAGGAACAGAAACACCGACAGAACAGCAGAGACTCCTGCTGTTGTCACACCGAAGCTGTGCAAGAATGACAGAGCAGTGGGCTTTGGCCTGACACCAATGTCACCAATATATTATGCGGGTTCACAGCTGCCAACCTGGAAGGGAGATCTGTTTTGGAATCCCCTCGCAGGCAGGGGCCTGGGAAGGTACTCACCAGCCACCTCAAGGAAGGACACGCTCACAGGCCACCTACTTTCCCAGCCAGACAGAACGAGGAAGGGGGCTCTGTGCCTGCATTTGAAAGGCCACGGCTGGAAACCCTGCAAGTGGAGCTGCTTTGCTTGCTCAGCCCTCTTGCTTTCCAGCCCAAAAGGCAATCATGCACAGTCCTGCGTTTTGTTGGTCTCTGTCTAGTTCCAAAGTAAATGTTGGTTCTACATCTCCAAAGGGCTGGTAGAAGCCCATCCCATGCAAAAACATACCTACATATTTTCACCATTTCCTAATGTATTTCAGCCATTATGTAACCTTAGACACAACCCTGGCAGGAAGAACAAGGAAAGTGGAACTGGGTCCCCTGGGGCAACTGGTTTCAGTATGGACTTTCAGCCAAGTCTCAAACACAAACCTCCTGCAGTGCAATCTTATTTTGTTGTTCCCAGGGCAGACACATCTTCTCGGGAGGCTCCAACAAGCACTGGTAGACAACTTACGGATTTTGTAGTCATAGAAGGAGCCTCACCAGGCTTTAAGGTGTGGGAAGCACACACACTGCACACTCCCACGTGCGTGCATGCACCCCAGGTGTGTGTGAGCACAAAGGTATGTGTGTATATACGTGTGTGTGTGCTTGGTATGTGTGTTTAGGTCTAGACACACGCATCACTTACATGTTTATTAGCCCTGGCCACTGTCTTTACGCTGTGCGCAAAGCAACCGCACAGAGGTAAAGGCAGGGAAGTCCTCCGGATCGCCTCTCCTTGTCCTCTTCTGTTCTCTCAGGCGTAATAGCTCTGACGTACAGCCTTTGGAAGACCCTCTCCAACACCCAGACACAGCCTAACTGGCATCCTGGAGGAGACACTCTACTGATGCTTAAAGCTAGACCTGTGAGAAAGGGAACTGGTCTCCCGAAGCCTTCACTTTTTTGTTTTCTAAGCAACCCCATCAGCCAAGAAACCCAAGCTGAATTTGCGGGATACAAAGCCCTAAACTGAATAGCATGCGACTTTCCTAAGTCTTTTCAGCAGATGGTCTATTTTTTAATAGCATCATGAAAGCGGACCTTGCCAAAAAATTCTGCACTCTTGATGGCTAGATGTAAGCATATTTGATTCCCAAAATTGAAACCTTTCATAAAACCTCTCAAAAAGCAAAGAATATGCTCAAAAGTATAATTATAAATACCAAGGTTGCCTCTGACAAATGGATGAATTTGCTAAAGACCGAAAGTTGTTTGATTTGGGCCAACAAACATGTAATTAAATGTTACGCCTTCGCCTCTGTAACCTTCTCACAGGAGACACCAAAGGCACGTGTGGATAACCTCGAACAGGGGCCAAAAGTGAAATGGGTCCCAGGTAAGGAGAAAGCCGCTTCAGAACTTCCTCATTTGAAGGAGTCATCTGCCCTCAGGGGCAACACCTGGAGGCTACACTTTTGTTTAAAATTGTATTTTATCCTTTCCATAGCCTTATTTCATCATAGCTTTAATTTTGCATTTTGCTACAGGCTAGTGATGTTGATTATTTTTTCATAAGCTTATTTGCCATCCATGCATCTGTAACATATCTGTTCAAGTGGTTTACCTTTTTATCAGATTTTTTTTTTTTTTTTTTTTGAGACAGTCTCTCTTTCTGTTGCCCAGGCTGGAGTGCAGTGGTACCATCTCGGCTCACTGCAATCTCCACCTCCCAGGTTCAAGTGATTCTTCTGCCTCAGCCTTCTGAGTAGCTGGGATTATAGGCATGCGCCACCATGCCAGCACTTTGGGAGGCCAAGGTGGGTGGTCTCAAGAAACTGAGACCATCCTGGCCAACATGGTGAAACCCCATCTCCACTAAAATAGAAAAAATTATTCGGGCATGGCGGTGCACGCCTGTAATGGAATCAGATGGAGTCTGACTCTGTCGCCCAGGCTGGAGTGCAGTGGCACGATCTCAGCTCATTGCAATCTCTATCTCCCAGGTTCAAGTGATTCTCCTATCTCAGCCTCATGAGTAGCTGGGATCACAGGCACCCACACCAAGTGTGGCTAATTTTTGTATTTTTAGTAGAGACAGTGTCTCACCATGTTGGTTAGGCTGGTCTCAAACTCCTGACCTCACGGTATCTGCCCACCTCGGCCTCCCAAAGTGCTGGGACTATAGGCATGAGCCGCCGTGCCCGGCCCTGGTGTGACTTTTTTAAAGCATGCCCATTCACCTGCTCACTCAAGTCCACCCAGTACAGAGGAGTGTGGTGAGGCCTGTGCACTGCAGGGGTCAGGAGAATCAGGGCCTTGGAAACTCCAACTCGGCCTACATCACTAGCACCCTGTGAAGCCTAGAGATGCTAAGCCTTGTGTTTCAGTCTTCACCAAAAGATCTGAAGGGTGCAGTGGACGTCGGTCACCTTGGACTGTCTGGCATCCATCCTCCCGCCTGGCTAAAGCACAATGACCCCTTTTGGGAACCTTGACCTCCCACATGCATTCTTCCTGGGAGTGCTGTTGCCTCCCCTATGGAAGCCCAGAGGCCATTATGTCCCTCACACCAGTAGAGGTGCGGCAGGGAGGGGTAGACACAGGACCCTGGGCTGCAGGGGAAGATGGAGTTCACTCCGCAACCATGGTGGCACATGTACCAGACAGGTCTTGCCACTAACCTCTATGTGACGTCAGTGGTCTCCCCACTTCCGGAGCTCCCCTGGGTGCTGCCTGTGTTCCAAGCCAGGCTCCCAGCCTGGTGGCACCCCCTTCTGGTAGGTACCCTTGGCTCACTCCTCACAATCAAGAACGCAGACTGGGCGATGCAGACAAATGGGTGGATGCAGAAGGAAAGCATATTTCATGGACGCCCCAAACCCTCGCAGTGCCTGAGAGGTTATGCCAATGCTGCGCTCAAACTTAGCTCTGAAACCTATTTTAAACTATTTTAAGAACACTCGTTAAAACACGTAACAGTAATAGGTTCCCCCGGGGGACTACTGACGGCGGGGGTCAGGGCAGGAGGAACCTTCTAGGGGGTTGGTAACATTCTCCACCTCAATCTGACTTGCGGTTTCAAGAGTCAGACTGCACGACGACGTGGATGTGCTGGACGCCACTGAACTGTACACTTAAAGATGCTTCTGGTGGCAAATGTGATGTGTACTTGACCACAGTACCAAAAAAGCACAGAGTAAAACAGAATTCAAAATACTGCTGTAAACTGATTTCAATCAATATCCGATTAAGCCAAAAAAGGAGCGTATAGGCATAAATAAAAAATCCATCAAGTTTTGCCCTCTTTACATATATGTGAGCTGCACCCTAATTAAAACAACAACAACAAAAAACACCGTTATGTACCAAATTACGCAACACTGGCAACCCAGAGCTTTCCTAGTCACCTTGGGGTACCAGATGACTCCTTTTCTGCAGGACTTGAGACAGCATTTCATGCTAGAGCTGGGTCCCAAGGTTTCAAGGCAGCTGTTGAGAATCTGTTAGCATGGGAAAGCATGCACCTAGTGACTCAGATTATTGTTCCATTCTGTGCAATCAAAACAAAATACGAAAAATAAACTGGATATTGGGATGAGAAAATTACAGAGATGGAATACAGATAAATGGGTGCCAGTGGTTAGGGAAGAGGAGGGTGGCAGGGGGTGGCTCTCAAGAAGCGGTCCAAGGGGGCATCTCAGCCGCCATGGGGCCTTCTGTTCCTGATTGTCATGGTGGATGGACAAAGTTGTGCATGTCGTAAGACATCTCAGAACTTTATACAAAAGAATATCGAGAAATGAGTGTGTGCAGAAACCAGTAAGCCTGATGAAGAGCTGCAGTCTTGCTCACGGTATCGGGTCCATCCATTTCCTGGTTCTGAGAGCACACTGCAGTTATGTCAGATGTCACCACTGGACAGAGCTGGCTGAAAGGCACAACAGACCTCTCTGTACTCTTTCTGGCAGTTATCATGACTGCATAGTTATTCAAAATAAAAACATTTTAAAGTCCATCAACAAGTTGCATGCTGAGAACTATATACAACTGCCATAACCCTGGTTTTCACACTTTTCTGCTCATTAAATCGTCTCACTGTTCTTACTGACTGGCTTAATCATTTGTACAAGCAAAACATGACACATAAAAATAATAGGTATATTAATAATATACCATATAAGTTTAATTTTTCTAAAAAAAGGCATCAGTTCCTTTGGAGAAGCTGAAAATCACCAAGGTTAGAAGAACATACAACGGGGCCCAGGAGCTAGGCTAGGTCTGTCCTCAACTAACCAGCTGTCACATGAACAATAATGACGACACTGGTCCTGACCATTAAAAGGCTTCCTTGTTGAGGAAGTGAGACATAGGCACCTGAGGGGAAATAAGGACATAAGATGCTCCCAGGTAGCATGTGGCTAAGTATCAAATGAGTCGTGCTATGGACTGACTGTGTCCCCACAAAATTCTTATGTAGCAGCCCTAACTCCCAATGTGACTCTATTTAGAGAGGACCTGTAAAAAGCGACTCACGGTTATATGAGGTCGTGCGGTGGGGCTCTAGGCCAGTGTGACTGGCGTCCTCCTGAGGAGGAGGAGACACATCAGGCAGGTGCACGCACAGAGGCAGGGCCAGAGAGCACTTAGGGAGAAGGCAGCCACCGACCGCCAAGGGCAGAGGCCACATCTGCCAGACCTGGATCTCGGACTTCAGCCTCCAGATCCGTGAGACAACACGTTTCCACTGTTGAACCCACTCAGTTTATGTGGCATTTTGTTATGGCAGTCTGAGCAAGCCAATAAAAAGTGGTACAGTGATATAGCTTAGGAAAGGAGAAGATGTTTGATTCGAAGCAGCTGCCTGCTCTTCACCAGCGGCCTGAATACAGGACGTGACCACAATTAATGGCATATTCCCATCAAAAGAGAAAGCTTTTATATATTCAAAAGAAACCGAAAGCTAGCTATAAATCCTGTGGAAGAAAACCACACCATGATATACACGGTTTTAGTGATCACCGGAATCAGGGTTCCTTCATCTGCATTCATTCACTCATTCACTCATTCATTCATTCATTCAGTCTCAGTCCTTCTTCATTTAATCAACCAACAAACAGCAGTGACCAAGCCTCTCTATCCAGTGCCAGGTACGGAAGGCCACACAGCCTGGAGGCCAGAGCTGGGCTCTGTGTAGTGCAGAGGCTTCCAGGAGAGAAGTACAGGCAAGGGGTACATGAGTGATGGATTGTGTCTCCATGGGGCAAGCCAGGAAGGAGGAGGAGCACAGAGCAGAGGCAACCCCGGACAGGGGGACTGTGACCAAGGCCGACCTGTGAACCCGGGGACAGAGCAGCCACTCCTAGGGACAGCACATGCCTGGTAGCCCTATTGACAGACAGAGGTCAGCCCATACACGTCTCCACGGCCCCAACCCGATGTGGGCCTGCGTCAGCCAGACCTCCTGGGAAGCATACTTCACATGGCCTTTCTCTAGCAATCCCTCACGGAGAGAGCCCCCAGATAACAAAGCAGGAGTTGGCTGGTTGCTTTGTGACACCTTGCTCTCAGATCTGTTTAGAGGACCAGTGAAGTACACTCTACTAAAAACCATTTTGCACTGAGCACAGTGGCTCATGACTGTAATCCCAGCACTTTGGGAGGCCGAGATGGGGGGATCACAAGGTCAAGAGATGGAGATCATTGTGGCCAACTTGGTGAAACCCCGTCTCTACTAAAACTACAGAAATTAGCTGGGCGTGGTGGTGGGTGCCTGTAATCCCAGCTAGTCGGGAGGCTGAGGCAAAAGAATCGCTTGAACCTGGGAGGTAGAGGTTGCAGTGAGCCGTGACGGTGCCACTGCACTCCAGCCTGGGCAACAGAGTGAGACTCAGTCTCAAAAAAAAAAAAAATCATTTTGTAAACTCTAAAATGTGACATGAAAGATAGTTATCATTATATTAGATTTCAAAGGCTCTTGTGAGTCACCTACTCCAAAGTGATCATTTGATGGATTAAGAAACCGTACATACCCAAGGCCAGCCAGCTGGCACGCGCCAGAGCCAGGACAAAGGCTTGGGATGACTCACGGCCAGGGCTCCACGAGCAGCTCAGCTGTTCCACATGTGAATTTCATAACATTACGTATTTTTCACACCTATATTGTTTTCTTCAATTTTATTACAATTCTAAACATACATGATTCACAATTTTTATTCTGGCAACACAATATGATATTTCACCCTCCTGATGAACAAAGGTTTGTGTTATGGGAGGCAAAACAGCACACACCCTTGGCATTTTCCGTTTTAACCAAACACTCTGTTCCTACACTCAAAGAATGGTTCTGTTTGAAACCCATGAGAGGTCAAGAGCAAACCAGGCAGAACTGAAGGTGGGTAAGAAAGGAAAATGGCAGGCGAAGGGGAAGGGGAAGGGGAAGAAGGAAGGGGTGTTTTCCCAGCACTGCATGCCACTTTCAATGCTGTCACACTCAAAAGTGATTAGCCTGGCACCAAGGCAGGTGGAAGAGATCATATTTTTTTTTTTTTTTGAGATGGAATCTCGCTCTGTCACCAGGCTGGAGTACAGTAGCATGATCTCAGCCCACTGCAACCTCCATCTCCTGGATTCAGGTGATTCTCCTGCCTCAGCCTCCTCAGTAGCCAGGATTACAGGTACATGCCACCACACCCAGCTAAATTCTTTTTTGTACTTTTAGTAGAGACAGGGTTTCACTATGTTGGCCAGGATGGTCTCAGTCTCCTGACCTCGTGATCCACCCACCTCGGCCTCCTAAAGTGCTGGGATTACAGGCGTGAGCCACCGCACCCGGCCTAGATCAGATGTCTTATAATACAGAGTTCACCTCTTAGGGTGAAGCTCAATAAAGGCCATTTGCACGGATGAGTTTAAACTGCTAAGCTTCCACCTTACAACCACAATCGTGTAACTTCGCGGGCTGCCTCTCCTGCCTGGGTGACCACAATGCCCACAGCCAAATGCAGTCCCAACTGCAGACACCTTGGAGCAGCCTGGTGGCTCCTCCCCTCGGCATCACTTGTATCTTCCTTACTGACCCTTCATCTAGATGCCTTCTGCCATGAATAACTTTGAAACATTTCAGGAAAATTGAAAAGGGAAAGTCAAAGACCACCTTACAAGAAGAGAGGCAACAGAACGTGTGACGCTTGAGGAGGGCTCCTCCCCTCGCATCAAGGAGTCTCCAGATTCCCCCAGGGTGTATCGGCCCCTCGGATTATTATTTCAAGTCTCAACTTACCAACAGTGTCACACGGTTCATCTTTCTGTACACAGAAATCTGTCCTAAAAAAAAAATAAATAAAAGCCATCGTCAGGTACATGCAGTATTCCCAAGAATGGGAGAAAAAAACACTGTCGATTACCCTCAAGTAGTCATCCCATGATGTTATCCTTCCAGTGGTCACAGGTCACAGTGGACGGTGACAAGCAGCCACGTTCGGCAACAGTAACCCATCCAGATTACCTACAGGGGTAGGTCCACTTACACGACACGAGACCCTTCCTTTACAGATGAACTATTCTATACATAACAGTTGCTGGAAGGACTCCTTGCAATGGCTGAAAACGTTTTGGAAGCTGTTTGCCAAGTCACTGATCAGAGACAATTCTCAGACAAAGCACCCAACTGCAGCAGCTTCCCCAAGCCGCTCTACTCAGGCGGCAACTGGTTTTTAACGCTGTAACGACCACGTGTCGCTTTCATGAGAAGACAACAAAAAGTCATTGTGAAAAACTGTATTCCTCTACCATGCAGCCATAAAAAAGAATGGGATCATGTTCTTTGCAGGGACATGGATGGAGCTGGAGGCCATTATCCTCAGTAAACTAATGCAGGAACAGAAAACCAAACACTGCATGTTCTCACTTGCAAGTGGGAGCTGAATGCTGAGAACACGTGGACACATGGTGGGGAACACCACACGCCAGGGCCAGCTGCGGGGGCGAGGGGGACGGAGAGCATGAGCAAGAACAGCTAACGGATGCTGAGCTGAACACCTAGGTGATGGGCTGACCTGCACTGCACACCACCATGGCACATGTTTACCTATACGATAAACCTGCACATCCTGCGCATGTACCCCAGAACTTAAAAGTTGAAGGAAAATAAAATTGTATTCCTTAAGGCTCCTCAGGATCCCCGGGGTGGGCACCTGTGGACCAGCGAGATAGCAAAGATGCTTGAAACCTGGTCCAGCCCGGTTCTGCCGGTACAAGGGGTTCACCTGGCCTCTTGTGGCGAAACCAGGGGCCTAGGCTCTTCTTTTCTAACAATGGAGCATTCCCATGGTTCTTTGTAAGCTTCCATGGTCAAGGGTTGACCAGAGGGCTGGCTGGGGCAGGACTCAGCCTGGGAGCCTGGTAAGGAGCCACACCTGGCCCAGACACAGCCCCTCCCGAGCCCCATGCCCATCTTCTCTCAGGGCCCAAAGAAAGCTTGAGATCCACACTTTCCAAAACCTCACTCCAAAACAAAAACAGAGAACTATCACAAAGAGAAGAAAAGGCCTAGTGACTTGATTTTTCCATCAGAAGGAACAGGTGATACAACTAGCACTGGCAGAGAGGAAGCCAAATAAAATTAGGGGCACAGGTGTGCTCACTGGCCCAATACCTATCTAGCTCCAGTCCAACGTTACTGATCCCGCACCCGTCCCATTTTGAGCAAAACACACACACACACACACACACACTCTCTCACTCTCTCTCTCTCTCTCTCTCTCTCTCTCTCACACTCACTCACTCACACTCACACACACTCATACAAAGTCCAGGCTGGCCTAAGACCTTGCTCCAGGGTTTCTCAGAGATGTGAACAGGACATGTTTAAAGCTTTGCTCCATTGCCTTAGCTGGGCAAAGGGAGAAAGCGACGGAGGCCTCAGTGGGACAGAATGGAGGTGAAGCCGCAGGCCAAGGCCAAGGGCAACACGGGTGCCATTTTGGAGAGAGCCGACCCTGTTGGCGGAGGACTCCCCCTCTGCGAGTTCTCCCATCCAATGGCTGCCCTGAGGGGAAACAGGCAGTCTCAAACGACAGACCCCGAGGCATCACCAGCTGCTTCACCCAAGGAAGAGGTGAGAGGTGTGTCCAGCTCAGGGAGGGACAGCTACACTCAATGAGAGGCCTGTCTGGAAAAGGTCAGTCGAATCCGAATCTCTTCTCTCCTTCCTGTTCAAGGCCCTTTCTCAGAAGAGAGGCAGCAGGCCACCAGCCTGTAGGGGCGGCTTTATCTCCAGGGATCCTGGCTTCGTCCCGTTCATTATCAGGGGCACCCACTTCTTATATCATCCCACTGTCAACTCATGTCAAACTCCCAGGCAGGGACTGTGGGGCTCACTCCAGGAATGAAAAAAAAAATGAGGGCTAGACTCGCCTCCCAGCCCCTATGTCCACTGAAACTCCAAGGTGCCTTTCTCAAGGCTGACGTGAATGTGCATGGCAGGGCTGGCTTTGTGGGTGTCTGACCCCCGCCCTGGGCTAATGCTCTGGGGTCACGGGATCTCATGTTTTCATTTTGCACTGGGTGCCACAAGTTACGCAGCTGGTCCTGTGCATAACCCACAGCCAGGCACACAGCTGGCACTTCATACATTCTTTGATTAATTGGCTGACGTTTCCAGACCCTTTCAATGGGCCCTGCAAGCTACCGCAGCCATGGCCTCACCAGCGCTGGAAGCCGGAGAGCAGAGCACCAAGTTCCACGGACACGTGCAGAGACCTCAAGACGAGCAAAGCCTGGCGAGAGGGCTCCTTGGCAGAAGGTGGAGCGAAGGGCATCCTCGGGAGCGAGACAGTGTTACACTGGAGGGGGCAGTCTGGCCGGAGGGATCCTGGTGGTGCAGCCTCGGGCCACCTGTGTCTGCTCTGGCGTCCCCCAGTCACTCTCACCAGGAGCACAGGCCCAGGCTCAGGGAGGAGTCCTGTGTTCTCAGCTTCCTGGGTCAGTGAAGCCCTGAGGCCTGTGTGTGGACTCCATGTGATCCCAGGCCCAGTCCTCTCAGGTGTCCTTCCTAGTCGCAGACACAGCTGCAGAAAACCCAGCCTCCACCGCTTCTGGCTCAGCAGCTCCGGCTGGACATGATGTCATGCTCACGTCCTCCACGGCAGCCACCTGGTTGTCAGCGAATGTCTGGGAGAATACACTGCCCGACTCGGGCACAGCCCATAAGGGGAAAAAAGAACCTTAAACGGGAGGAAACCCTCACGTTGGCTGGTCCCAGCTCAGGACTAGGAGGCTGTCCCCTTAGCGCAGCCCAGCCCGGGCAGCCTCAGCTCGGGTTACGGTGGGAGGAAACGACAGCTTCTCCAGGGCGGCAGCTGCCTGGCACCCAATCTCCGTGTGAAAACATCAGCCTGTTATTATCCCAACCTAGGGAATTGCAGCTCTCTACTTCTAGTTATCAAACACGGCTTCCCAGCCAACTCAGCTTCCTGTCCGACTCCAGAGCTGCCTCTCCCGTCCTTCAAAGAGATCCTCAATTTAACATCTGTGAGGACCCAGGGGACGGGCCATGCACTGATCCGTTCAGGCCAGCAGCCCCACGGCAGCAGGTGAGACCGACTGCGATTGCTCATGTAGCTTCAAGGCATCAGTCCGTAATGCAGAAGAAAGCTCAGGCTCCCAGGCTGGCGACAGGTAACAGCTATGCAAGAGGCCAATCGAAAGCTTGTTTTCTCTGTCCCTGGATGAGGACACTGCCCATGCCCCCAGCATCCTCACCCAGAACCACTCCCATGCAATTAGGACCCCTCTCCAATGTGCTTGGTTAGAACAGAACATTTTTATTATAAAGTTTTTTATTGTACTAATATACAAACATACAATTTACTATCTTAACCACCGAGCGTAAAGTTCAGAAATGTTAAAGCCACACTGTCACGCAACCATCACCGCTATCCACTGCCAAAACTGTCATCATCCCACACTGGAACTCTGCACCCACAAAATAACTCCCCATTCTGCCTTCTCCCCGACCTCTAGCAACCACCATTCTTTGTCTCTCTGAATCTGACTACTGTAGGTACCTCATGTAAGTGGAAGCACGCAGCACCTGTCCTCGAGTTTCATCCATGTTACAGCACGTGTCCAAATTTCCTTTTTAAGGCTGAGTAATATTCCCGTGTACACAGATAGCATATTTGTTTATCCATTCATCCATCCATGGACATTGAGGTCACTCCCACCTTTTGGCTGTCATGAATAATGTTGCTGTCAACATGGGTATCCAAATACCAGAGTCTCTGCTTTCAATTATTTGGGGATTCAGTTCTTTTGGGTTCAGAAGTGGGATCATATGGTAACTCTACTTTTGTTTCGTTTTTTTTTCAGAAGCCATCATACGGTTTTCTGAAGTGGCCGTACCATTTTACGTCCCCATCAATGGGCACAAAAGAGTTCCAATTTCTCCACTTTCTTCCAACACTGGTCATTTTCCATTGTTTTGTGTATTAGTCCATTTTCACACCGCTGATAACGACATACCCGAGACTGGGCAATTTACAAAACAAAGAGGTGTAATGGACTTACAGTTCCACGAGGCTGGGGAGGCCTCACAATCATGGTGGAAGGCAAAAGGCACGTCTCACATGGTCGCAGACAGGAGAAGAGAGCTTGTGCAGGCGAACTCCCTCTTGTATAATCATTAGATCTTGTGAGACTTCGTCACCATCCCAAGAAGAGCACAGGAAAGACCTGCCCCCATGATTCAATTACCCCCCACCAGGTCTCTCCCACAACACGCGGGAATTTAGGATGAGATCTGGGTGGGGACACAGCCAAACCATGGCATTTTGTTTCACAGCAGCCACTGTAAAAAGTGTGAAGTACAGAAAAGAACATTTCTACACAAAATATTTCCTCTGTGGTAAGTTGGGAGGGTGGAAAATGTAAAGAAAGTCTAATTCACAGTATATCTGCAGTGACGGTGCATCACGATGGCTGAGGTCTTTTTGTAAAAGGGCTAATCCAGATGCTTTGTCAACAGTCATCCTGGTAACATTTACTGCCTCTGGAAAAAAATGCCATTCATCCCCAAATCCAGACTACTTGCAAGTTCTTTCTCCACTCATTGAAAGGGAACAGCAGGAAAGAGACAAAATCTTTTTCAATATAGGGAAAAATCCCTATGTGCTGTTAATTATTTAACACAACACAAAAAATTGCAGATTTTCTACAGTATTTATAAAAACTATTTTCAAAGTAGAAACCTTGGGAGTTTAGCTGCATATTCCACAGATGACGTTGTTTAGAGTTCCTCTAGGAAAATCTTTCAGACCAAATATAATTACCATTTGGAAAATCAGCTCCATTAACTTAAAATCATGCTCAGACATAGTTCCCAAGGACTCTTGCTACCTTCCCAGATTGAATCTGCGCTCAAATCGTGGTACCCTTAACCTGAACGCTGCAACACCCAGGGCATTCTACAGAAAGCCTCACAGTCCCCAAATGCCATTGCAAAGTCACTTGAGCAACGCAGCCTCTGGCCAGTGGGTTTGGGCAGCCCCTGCTCTTAAGGAAAGTAGTGCCTGGAGGCGTGGTGCTCACTGGAGCGGGCAAGACCAGGTCAAAAGCATACACCTGGTCACGGTCACCCCTTGGTCCCTGATGCCTGCTAGTGCATCAGCCACATCACAGACAAAGAGAATTACTAAAGACACTTTTTCCACAATGTCTCCTCAGTAATTCTGATTGTCTATGATAGGGCTTATATATGGATTATATGTTTATTCATATCCTGTAGAAGCAGTAAGTACTCTCCTAAGGGACTGCCACACTACAAAGCACACTGTTAAATGTGTAACAAAGCACGCTTAGGGCTGGCAATCGACAAACCTCCACACGGAGTGAGCAGGCATCTATTTGGTAACAGGTAGTGGCACTGTGTCTATTCTGGGATTTTTTTCTTTTTCTGTTTTTGAGACGGAGTTTCGCTCTTGTCACCCCGGCTGGAGTACAATGGTACGATCTCGGCTCACTGCTACCTCTGCCTTCCAGGTTCAAGCGATTATCCTGCCTCTGCCTCCCCAGTAGCTAAGATTACAAGCCTGCACCACCACACCTGGCTAATTTTTATATTTTAGTAGAGATGGGGTTTCGTCATGTTGGCCAGGCTGGTCTCCAACTCCTGACCTCAGGTGATCCGCCCGCCTCAGCCTCCTAAAGTGCTGTGATTACAGGCATGAGTCACTGTGCCCGGCCTATTCTGGGATTTTTGAAATGAATGAAAGCTACACTGTCCGGTGCCTGGGGCAGGGGTCACAGAATTTCCCCAGATGACTTTGAGACGTCATGGGGCTCAGAGTTTGCAGCATATGGCCTGAGGGATGCAACTAAAAGCATTTCTTGACTCAAAACCAAATGTTAAGTGAGATTTAACTCTATGTGGAGGACCAGGCATGGTGGCTCACGCCTGTAATCCCAGCACTTTGGGAGGGCAAGGCAGGCGGATCACCTGAAGTCAGGGGTTCCAGACCAGCCTGGCCAATATGGTGAAACCCCATTTCTATTAAGAATGCAAAAATTAGCCAAGCATGGTGGCATATGTCTGTAATCCCAGCTACTCAGGAGGCTGAAGCAGGAGAATCACTTGAACTCGAGGCAGAAGCTGCACTGAGCCAAGATTGTGCCACCGCACTCCAGCCAGGCGACAGAGCGAGACTCTGTCTCAAAAAAAAAAAAAAAAAAAAAATCCTTAAAATTCAATGTTGACATATTCCTAGCAACTCTAATACAAAGCTGGTGTTTTTAACCTAATGGATTAAGTTATCGAGAAGTACTTCTGCGTATTTTATAAAGGGAGATTTTTGGTATCAACACCTAACACGTGTTGCTTATGTTGTTAAAGTCAAGCAACCGAAGAAAAATCAGCGTTCCCCAGAGAGGGCGAGACATAAGGAAACGTGACACAACCACGTTGGCATCTGCTGATGTATCCCCCACAAAGAAATGGTCCACGTGCTAACCCTCAGTACCTGTGAACATGACCTTATGTGGAAAAAGAACTGCTGCAGGTAGAATCAAGTTAAGATGTGGTCACACTGGAGTGAGGTGAACCCCAGTCCAGTGACCAGTATCTTTATAGGAAGAGGGAAGTTTGGACAGAGACGCACAGGGAGAATGCCATGTGGCAATGGAGGACGGACAAGAGGGACACAGCTACATGCCCAGGCACTGTACCTACCTCAGAGGTGGATACCCCGATTAACCCCCTCTTACTGATGAGGAAAGCAAAACCCAGACAGGTGGCCCAAGGTCCAATTTCCAAGCCTGAATTCCCAACATGCCTGTTTCCTCTCCGAAGGGAAACATGTTTCCCACTTGCGTGTCAGTTACAGGCCAAATCCCATTTTACCTGGTCACAAACACAGCAGCATCCACCAGTGGCGGGTCGTCCTTCCCGCCGGGAACCTGGTTGTTGCCAAGGTACCGCGCTCCTCCATACTCCTCGTTCTGCCAGTGACAGAAGCTCTCCAGGGACCGCTCACCATGGTGCCCAATGTACAACTTAGCCTAAAAGAAATCGGGGGACAGTCAGAGACACAAACGCCTGGGAGGCCAGAGTTTAGATCCAGACTATGGCAAGGACATTAAGGTGGAGACAGTCACTCGCTGAGACATCATTTAATGACTCACGACCCTCTTAAGAAAAGCCTGATCTAATGCGGCATACCATAAATCCACGGAGACCATCAGGGGCCTTACATATAGGTGCAAATGAAGACGATGCTATTTAAAAAAAGCACCTTCTTTTCTTCAAACAGAACTGTATCCCAAACCAAGCAATGCTCCCTCAGTCTCATGGTGATGAGTCGACTCGCCAGGTGACATCAGCACATGGGAAGGTGCTCCATTGCAAGACCAGAAAATAATGCTGCTGTGAACCCAAAGTGGGGTCGAAGCTCTAATGCAGTTTCAGAAGGGAAGCCACAGGGCCAGGCGCAGTGGCTCATGCCTGTAATCGCAGCACCCTGGGAGGCCGAGGCAGGCAGATCACAATTTCAGGAGATCGAAATCATCCTGGCCAGCACAGTGAAACCTTGTCTCTACTAAAAATACAAAAAATCAGCTGGGCGTGGTGGTGGGTGCCTGTAGTCCCAGCTACTCAGGAGGTTGAGGCAGAAGAATCGCTTGAACCTGGGAGGCAGAGGTTGCAGTGAGCCGAGATCACGCCACTGCACTCCAGCCTGAGTGACAGAGCGAGAGTCTGTCTCAAAGAAAAAGAAAAAGGGAAGCCACAATATCAGAGACCTCCCCATCAAGCTTTGGACATATCCTAGCGACACCATGCGAGACCCTCGGGGAGCATCGGGGATGTGTGTGGGCTCACCGCTCCAGGTTCCTTGAGATTCTCAACAGCTCACCCTCACACCACACTACCAGTATTGATGCTGGCTTCTCTCTCACGCTGGCAAAGCCACAGAGGGCAATGAAGACCAGCAACACCCTGGAGCCCCACTTAGCATTCAACAGCAACTGGGAAGCTCTGGCCAGGCCACGTTTTCTGGATACTTGACAGGTGCCCGTGGGGACTCACCGGACGTTGCTGTAGCAGGACAAGCTTGGTCACCTGAATATTAATTTTAATCCCCAGGCTCTGGTGCTGAAACATATTGTATACCTATCAAGACAGAAAAAAAGATATAAAAGTAAACATTTTTTTAAATGTAGTAGTATCCTGGGTGGGAACTTGGGAGACAGAAAAGAGATTACTTAAAATAAGGGAACATGAATGAAGTGCAGACCTCGATCAGTATTGGTCCGCTAATGACAACCAACACACCATTGTAACGTGAGAGGCTCATACTGGGAGAGCCTACGTATGGCAGCTCTCGGTACTAACTGATCAATTTTTCTGTACATCTAAAATTGTTCTAAAATACCAATTCCATTCATAAAAAAATTAAAAATATTAAAACTATAGGTTGTGCTCTTCCAGTACTAAAAAAACTAAAGATTATGTGAAATTCAAAGGTCAGTGTCCATACATAAAGTCTTATCGAAACAAAAAACACAAATGTGAGAAACATAACCCAGATTTTATTTGAAAGGTGTTCCAGGAAAGCCAAAAATTTCCTTAAAAATGAATTTGCCAAAAGAAAAATGTATATGAGAAACCTCTAGAATCATACACACATGCGCAAACATACATATACAGTATGCTTATGTATATGTATAAAGCTATGCCGGAAATATACATAAAAAAAACAAGTAAAGGAAAAGCAGTTTTGAAAAAAAGAAAGGGCTGTTAGATGATTCTGGCAGAAAGCTGAAAACTTCCATTCTGGGCTTTCATGCTTGGGGCTAAACAGGGACCTTCATGAAGATATTAGGGGAGCCAGATGCCCGCTGCACGCCAGCCTGTGTGATCGCTGACCCTTACCATGCCCACCAAAGTCGGCATCTCCACCACTCTCAGCTGGGAAACGGGTAACCATTTCATCAAGGTAAAGCCACCTGCGTGACACCCACGGCCAGTCACGACAACTTGATTCAGAATCAGCCCTGTCCAGCCAAAAGGTCTACATTCCTTCTTTATTCCCTCAAGTCCCATTGTAACCAAAGTTTGTCACTGAAATAAATTACAGTAACAGAAAAGGACCTATCTTTCTCAATTTTGTTGCAGAACTTAATTATAAGGACCTCAACATCAAGCAGTCACAGGAAAGTGATTCAAGAGGAAGAGAAGGGAACTTGAATAAGGTGAAGGACTCAAAGTTGACATGGATGGAACAAGCCCACTGCAGCTGACAATCCCAGGTCATTATGACTCTGCCGAGTTCCTTTTCCGTAACTCAGAGAAAGCAGGACGTGAGAGGGACGCGGGGAGCATACTAAAGGCAGAGGCAGCTGGAAGGTGTGGAGGGAACAAGAACAGAATCTTTTGAATATTGTACTTGGTTTTTACCTATAGACCTAACACAGGTAACACAGGAGGGAGAACTTTCCAGCAGGAGCATTAAAACTTTCTCCAGCTGGTGCCGTGTTCACGCTATCAGTCCATCAGCAGCGGCAGCAGGAAGCGGTGATCATGGTAGACAGCAGCGCCAGGGTCAACTCAGGCCAAGCTGAGCAGCCCAACGCGGCCACACCCAGCCCACAAGTGCTGGAAGCCGGAGACACAGTGTGTGAGCATCTCCGTGACAAAGGCATCAGCTTTGTCACTGCTGTAATTTTACTCTTTGAAAACCATTATTATAGTTTAAAAAAAAAAAAAAAAAAAAAAAAAAGCTAACTGTGTGATGTAATATTCTTTCCCACAAGGGAAAACAGAACACATCCAATTGTTCTGTTCTCACTTTTGTTATTTCCAAAATCTCCTTTCCTCACGAACAAGTAGCTGTCGTTTTTTTGTGTGTTTTTTTTTAATACTGGACCATCCACAGGCCAGTTCTGAAGTCACGTATTCATGGCCTATCCCAAGCCTGGGAGAGGAGGGGGGAGGCACCTAACTTGTTCCTTGTTTTGATAGTTCGAGAACCACCCAATAATTTTCCCTAAAATATTCAGCATTAGAACTGGGTCCAAACTGGTAAACTTGAGTTCAAAACATGAAAATTAGGAAGAAAGAAAACCTGAAGTTATGAGGGAGGAAATTCAAACTGCAGTGCTGCGATCTGAGACTACACAGCGCAATCTAAACACTGCCTGTCATGTCAACCCCAGTCAAAAGCAAAAACATTAAAGAACACTACAGATTTCAGGAAATAAAGGGATAAAGCAATCCTCAGTAATATTATGATATGCGACAAAAGGAAAGACCGCAAGGAAGGATGCAAGTTTCAGGAAGAACCAAACTGTAGGAATAAGCTCCCTTGTCAAAATCACCCATTTTCTCCCTGCCAGACTGATGACAGCTCAGAGCCCACCATACACCATTAACCCAAAGCTCAGTCACTTCCCTTGGAACAAATGCCACCAAAAATATGAGAGATGGAAGGGGGATGGAAAGTTTCATGCTCCAGGGGCTGGGGGGAGGCAAAATGGGAAGGTGGGTAGAGAGTTTCAGTTTTGCAAGATAAAAAAGCTGTCAAGATTAAACAACAATGTGAACGTAAGAATACTAAACTACACAGTTAAAAATGGCTAAGATGGTAAATTTCACGTTAAGTGTATTTTACTACAGTTAAAAGTACAAAATCAACTCATTAAAAAGCTTCATGTTCCAAATGTTTAATGGATACAGAGTTTCAGTTTTGCAAGATAAAAAAGCTGTAGAGACTGCACAACCATGTGAACATAGGAACACTGAAGCACACGGTTAAAACTGGCAAAGATGGTAAATCTAGCATTAAGCGTGCACATTCATGCTTTAATGTTCTCTAGCAAGCCTTGTAAAAAGACATTTTCTCTTGACATGTAACCAGGGTACATGACACCCAAGAGAGCAGGCACCGAAGCCTGAGCATGGCTCAAGCACTGTCACCTGCCAGGTGCTGACCACAGCCTCTGACAAAGCTCAGAGCACAAGGCAAGGCGCACACACAGGATCTCCCTTGAGGTCCTGCGCCAAAGCCAGGCGAGCCAGATGAAAATCCGCCGACAGTCACAAAACACAAGGTACAAGCCTCAAAGACATGCAACAGAGTCTCCTCATCTTTTTTTTTCCCATGGAAACTCATGCTCAGGAGAAGTCTCGGAGGCAATGGCTACATGACGTTTAGAGAGACACCTGGTTGGGGAGGCAACAGCGCAGCCAAGTGTCTGGAAATTCTGTCTCCGGCGTCCAGCTCTGGCTGCGTCCCAGCAAGTGTTCAGAGCCCTGGCTGCGTTTGTCACGTTTCCTTGGCAGCCTGGAGGCCTAGCAGAGTGGATGTGCTGCCAGCAGCACACTACGGCTTCTCCGGCTAGGCGACGTGGGGACACAGTAAGGGAAGGGCAGACAGGGACCAGAGAAGGAGCTGTGGTTGGGGGCACAAGGAGAGGAGCTACTCACCACACCAGGCTGGGCTTCACAAGGGCACCAGCTACTTGTATGACCTAATGCCTCCCCAGGGCCAGGCAGGGACCTGTGGGTGACACTCTCAGGTTGCATACACTGCTATTCAGACCCCTCAACAGGAGGGAGCTATGCTCTGTAGCACAGCTCCCATGAGTGGCGTCCCCGAAGCACCAGCAGCATCAACATTACCTGGGCACTTGTTTGAAACGTACATTCTGTAGTCCACCACCCCAGCCCCACTGAACCAGAGACCCTGGGGGTATGCAGGCCATCTGTGTCGAACAACACACCCTCCCCACCCTGCTCCAGGGCCTCCACACCCCCCGGAGTGTGGGAACCAGTGAGGGCTCTAGCACTATGCTCCTCTTGCTGGACACAAGAGAGAGGCTTGCTGTCTCTTTCACATGGTAATTGAGAAAAATTGATGTCATTTTCCCTCCATACAGAACTTGCCTGGAACAGCTCAGGTTTTTCATTCCACTCCACGGTCATTAAGGAAGCTAAGAACAACCGAAGCTCTGTGAAGCGGCCCCATTTTCCAATTTGGCTGCCCACACCCAGGGTTTCTGGTATCAGCACCACCTGTTTCCGTCTGCAATTTGTTCTTTAAAATATTCCCGATGCCGTGTCACTGCCACCCCAACCAAAGAGGAATCACATGACATGCACACAAATGCAGCACATCTGGAAAACCCACAACAGTGGGGACATAGCACTGCTCTGCAGCTTGGGTCCGCTCGGGCACCCGACCTGATGGAGGCTTAGGCTGGGTACAGTGACTCACCTGTGTAATCCCAGCACTCTGGGAGGCTGAGGTGGGAAGATCACGAGGTTAGGAGATGAAGACCATCCTGGCCAATATGGTGAAACCCCATCTCTACTAAAAATACAAAAAATTAGCCAGGCGTGGTGGCGTGTGCCTGTAGTCCCAGCTACCTGGGAGGCTGAGGCAGGAGAATAACTCAAACCCGGGAGGCATAGGTTGCAGTGAGCCGAGATCATGCCCCTGCCCTCCAGCCTGGGCAACAGAGTCAGACTTTGTCTTTAAAAAAAAACGAAACACAAACCAAAGCACATCACTCTTTTGCTTAAGCCCATGCAACAGCTTCCCGCTGCCTGGAATGAAGCCGCTTTCCACGCCCCCAGTGTCCAGCCTGCAAGGTCGGCCTGCCTGCTTCTCACGGTGCCCCCACCTCCCTCCCCATCACTCACAAGCAACCAGCTACTTCTGTGCCTCTCCAATGCCAGCCTAACCCCCACTGGCTGGCTGACTGTGTTGGCTTACTACCTTCCCCTCTGAGGTCACCTGACTCCTCTCAGAGAGGTGGCCCTGATACCCCCGTCGCTGCTGTCACTTGGTTTTCTGCACAACACTTACCATGCTCTGGCTTTCCTTCTCACCGATTTGTGTGTTGAATGCTGCCCGTCGTTCCTACATGAGTGCCATGAGGATGAGACCTCCAGTGGTCCCTACTCTATCCCAGAAGAGGACAGGAGGGTCCCCAGCACACACCAAGTGCCCAATAAATAAACCTCAGTAGAATCGGTCAATTGTTTTTATGTTTCTGGTGAAACACACACAACATAAAATGTACCATCTCAACCATTTTTAAGTGCGTGATTGTGTTCTTATAGTGTTAATTACATTCATGTTGCTGTACAACCAGCCTCCAGAACCTTTTCATCCTCCAACACAGAAACGCTATACTCACAAAACACTAACTCCCTCTTCCTCCAGCCCAACCCACATTCTACTTCGTTTCTATGACTTGTTTACTGCAGTTACCTCATATAAGCAGAATCATTTAGCACTTGTATTTTTTGACTGGCTTGGCATAATGTCTTCAGAGTTCATCCATGTTGTAGTGTGTGTGAGAATTTCCTTCCACTTGTACAAAAAGAGACACACAGACCAATGGAACAGAAGCAGGAACTCAGAATAATGCCCATACCTACAACCATCTAATACTTGACAAAGTCGACAAAAATAAGCAATAGGCAAAAGACTCCCTACTCAATAAACGGTGCTGGGATAACTGGCTAGCTACATGCAGAAGAATGAAACTGGACCCCTACCTTTCACCATATACAGAAACTAACTCAAGATGAATTAAAGATTTAAATTTGAGTCCTCAAACTCTAAAAACCTTAGAAGGTGGCCGGACCAGTGGCTCATGCCTATAATCCCTTCACTTTGGAAAGCCAAGGTGGGCAGATCACGAGGTCAGGAGTTCAAGAACAGCCTGACCAACATGGTGAAACTCAGCCTCCGCTAAAAATACAAAAATTAGCCTGACGTGGTGGCGCATGCCTGCACTCCCAGCTACTCAGGATGCTGAGGGAGAACTGCTCGAACCCAGGAGGGAGAGGTTGCTGTGAGCCAAGATTGCGCCACTGCTGTCTAGCCTGGGCGACAGAGTGAGACTCCGTCTCAAAAAAACTAAAACTAAAAATAAAAATAAACAAAAAACCCTTAAAAGAAAACACAGGAAATACCTTTCTGGGCATTGGCTTTGGTAAAGAATTCATGACTAAGTCCTCAAAAGCAACTGTAACAAAAACAAAAATTGACAAGTGAGATCTATTAAACTAAAGAACTTTTGTGCAGCAAAAGAAGCTACAATTTGTTTCTGTATGTACCCAGGAGTGGAGGTCTTCCATCGTATGTCATATGGTTGAGCTTCTTCTATACTCTAGCCTTGTGGTAGCTAGACACACTGCTGGGATTTTGACTGACTGATCTTTTAGTTTTTACTTTTTAGGCGCTAAACAGCACCTACTGCTGTATTCATTGAGGAAAACTGCTCCCAGGGGTGAGTTTTAGAGAATGGCAGGGACCCTCTCCCCAACATTGACTTCAGTGGGTGGAGACTCGCTCTGCCCGCTTCCCACCATTGACCTCAGTGGATAGAGACTCACTCTGCCCGCTTCCCACCATTAACCTCGGAGGGTGGAGACTCACTCTGCCC